>JACXVL010000257.1:54370-92567 GCA_014898675.1 Athelia sp. TMB | reverse complement strand
AGTTATCAGGCACTTCGCGTGCTTCGCTCTTTTTCAGCTCGATGATATACTGCCGGGCTTTGTTTAGCTCCCAGTCCAAATGACTTCCACAACGACATACCTCCTCCCCAGAAACCTCAGAATATTGGAGGGCAGGTTTCTTCAACTTCTTTCGAACTGCAGCTGAGATCAGCATCCGCTAACCATCACATCGACCGAAGTGCAATCTTACTGAGTTTGAGTACGTCCATAAGTTCGGCTTCAAGAGTTTGAATAGCCTGCAAGAAATGTGAGGTTTAATAGATACAACAGGAAGTCGATAGGCAATACCAAGTCAACGTCTGCTATTTCAGGGAACTTCTCCGGATCTTGCCACATCGTATCCTTGCGACCCTCACCGGCCCGCTTCAACGAGACGTCATTCAATAGGCGCTTCATGGGCTCGCGCAGCTTCGGTAAAGAAAAGATGATGCCATTTAGTATCGCAGAGTCGAAACCCACATCCGAGGCCTCTTCATATGGCTGAAACGCATTTGCAATCCTATTGAACGCGGTGAGGAGGAGCGCTAGCTCTTGTGGTGTGCACTACGTGAATGTCAATATGCGGTCAAAGACGCCATGGTTAGCATAAAATTTCAGACCTTGCCATACTGAATGCGACAAAGCCCTTTCGCCAGGTCCGGGAGCTTCCTCAGCACATCGCGCAGAGTGAGCAGTGGGTCTGCTGTGCTGGAAATGATCTCCTCTACAGCGTCCACCCGCGCTTGAAGGGCCCTGTTAATTAGTATTAGATCATGAATATCGTCAAAAGTTGCCGAAAACGGACTCCTTGTCAACCAAAGGTTTGCCCACCCAGCTTTTAAGCAAGCGAGCGCCAAACTTCGTTAACGTGCGGTCTAATATCGATATCAGCGACCCGCGTGTAGTGTAGTCTGTTTCATTGCGGTAAATTTCCCTGAAATAACGCATGAGTTCCCCGCAACACAAGGCATGGTAATCTCGTATCGCCCACAGATTGGTCAGAGTGTTGCCATTCAGGAGCATGTGCGCGCGCGTGGTGAACTTGCTGAAGAATTTTGTTTCCAAGAACGCGTCCGCGATGCTAAAAGCCGACAAATATTTGATGGTGTGCGCAAGGACTACAACCACCTGTTTCGGGAAGTCGGTCACTGCAGCCATTAGCTTGCCTGAACATAAAAATTAGTAAAACAAATAGAAATACGCAGATGGCCAATGTACCCGACGTGAAACTCTCGGAGGCCACGCCCTCCTTAGTTTTATCCGTATAAAAATCGGATACGAAAGCGAACGCGTCCGTATACGACATAGTTTCTTCGAATCGCTCTATCCGAATTTGGGCGCCCCCGGCTGTGTTCCTGGGAATGGTAAGAACCTGGGTCCACAGTGGAGTAAGGGCGCTTACTGGGCAAAATGAGCCAGCATCTTTTCGCTTGACCTGCTTAGACCGGTGGCAGGCAGTAAAAGTTCTGCAGGCTTTGTATGAATAATCCTCGTCTAGAGCATGATCAGCCATAGTAAATGGCTAGCAGCACCAGCGCACTGACCTCGAGTTCAATGCGCATGTGGTTATCTGCAAAGTCACGCGTTCAGCTGCTGCCAGCACGTGTCCTGCCACTACATACCGTCAAATTCATCATAAACAACGTCGCCGGTGGTCGGGCAGATGGTGATCATGGCAATGGAGACATGCTCGTCAACGCCCATGCCGCCTTTCGACACCTCCTTTATGCACATGAGCGGAGGCGCGTCATACCGATCTACATCGTCCACGGAGTTCAGCTCATCAACGTAGCTGAATATCGAACATCAGACGGTATTTTCCAGTGGCAATGACATCAAGGGCTCACGTTGCAGCCGTATACAAGCTAGTGAGCTTGCGCTCAAAGGGCGCATTTCGATTATCGCCAACTTTCTTCAGAGCCGCTGTCTCCGTCTGCTGCACGATGCCCACCTTGTGCCCCTTGGACAACAGTCTGCGACAATCAGCCTCCGCGGCGGGCAGAGTAGTGGCTGCTTACTTCTTCAGATGAATGTCGCGCCGGTATTCGGGTATCATCGCCTCGGTGAAATTACGGTGGGGAAAGCAGGCAATTCCAAGCTCTTTGGCTGCGATCTGCGATACCATTGGCTCGGTGTTCTTAGAGGCATTAAGGCACACCACGCACCCTGGCATCGTCATCGAAGAACTTAATTTTATAGCCGACTTCTACCATGAGAAGCACGCCCGGGTTGTCTTTCTTCAGTTGCAAGATCTTCCTCAGAGTAAATCACTTGTGGACATAGTACGACCGTGTGGGTACCCACCTGCTTCTCGAGAGGTGTCCATGACTTGCCACTCGGCCCCAACTCTTCGTCTTTCTTCTTTCGAGCAGGAAGCTTCGATGCAGCTTTGCCCGTTCCCTTGCTCTTCGCCAGGACCTCCTTGAATGACGCAAACGCGGCATCGGACTCATCCCCCGAACTCTCCGAAGACCCCCCTTCCTCCCTGTCGTCCTCAATCACGCCCCGGGAGCGAATGAACGAGCTGTTCTCATCAAGCAGCCGCTTCTTGAACGCCTCATGGCGCTTCCTTCTGACAGCCTCCTCAGCAGCGCTGCGGGTCCTCTCCGGGGGCGATTTATCGGGCGAAGTGGGCTCGAAGCGCCACTGCTCTGCATGGCCTGCAGGCACATGAACTGTCTCCCGCGCTGATAGAGTTCCAGCACGCGCATCGGTACCGAGAGAACCATCGTCAGAGCCAGCGTCGTTCCTGGGCTTCTTGCGCTGGGGCGGAGCCCCGGGATCGGAGTCGCCAGTAAGGTCTATAGGCGACGCAGGGCGCTTCTGCGGCTTCTTCGCGGAGGACGCAGTCTGGGAGAAAAAGCGCGAGATAGTTGCCTGCTTGGGCGGCATGGAGTAGTACTGGTCAGGGGAGGACACAGGAGGGTGACGGTCACAGACGCGCCGTTTCGTACGCGTGATGTCACACATATGTCAGCGGCGTCGGGGTCACACGGCCCACGTCGCAGTTTTCGCTCTCCCTCACACTTATGCTCGGTCTACGGTCAACGCGTTCTTTTGCCCCTGCGCCGCCGCTCAGGCAGCTGTGTGGGACCCCGAGGACATGGGGTGCCAGACATTTAACTACTGGGGGTACTGTTACTGAGGTTGCCCCGGAGGGCCCTCCGATCACCGAGACGAATCGTGAGTTCGCCAGCGCGCGTAGGAGGGAGGCTATCACTGACTCGAAGCCAGGTGCCGAGGCGACGCTGAAGCGCTTTTGGAAAAATGTGGCCGTGGACCGGCGACCAGACGGTGTCGCCGTGAAACTGGACCAGCGGACGCTCAGGACGCCCGGCGGAAAGCCGTTGGTGCTGCCCAAGAGCAAGGCGATGCTCGCCACGCTCATAGCCCACGAATGGGACGTCCAAGAGCGCACGATGAAGCACCACTCGCTCCCAATGGTGCGTTCTGCTCGCTGCATGTGATATAATGCTCACCGCGCACCCCAGACGTCACTGGCGTCGCGTGCGATTGACGACTTGGGAGAAGGGGCGACGCGGGACCAAGTGCGTGCTGCATTGCTCGAGTACCTCGATACGGACACGATATGGTACGTATCCCGCGCATACCCCTCGCGCTCCACGCTCCTGCTGACCGGCCCCAGCTTCTTCCAAGATGAGCCCCCACCGCTCGTGGTCCTGCAAGACCGCCACTGGGAGCCCTTGCTCGACTGGGCGCGCTCCACCTTTGGCGTCGAGATCAACAAGTTCGAGAGCCTCTTGTACAACTCGCAGCCGGAGGCGACGAAGACCAAGTTCGATCAACTGTTGCAATCGTTCGACGCCTGGGAGATGGCGGGTGAGCCCCACTCTTCTTTTTCTTGGAGCGTCCTCATTCTAAAGCCGTCGTGATTGATCAGCCATGGAACGGGCGGTATATACGACCAAATCTTTCATAGTGGCGCTGGCGCTTGTTAAAAGGCACCTTACGGCCGAACAGGCCGCAGAGACTGCGCACGTCGAGGTGAACAGTCAAATTGAGCGATGGGGCGAGGTAGAAGATAGTGAGTCATGTCGCATATCATGTCGGAGAGTACTATCTCATGTTATGCCAGCTCATGATGTGGACTACCAAGATGCCCGCCGCCAGCTGGGCAGTGCTGCCTGCCTGCTGAGCAACATTTAATACTCACACAGAGATCATCAGCGATAAGTTAATACCAGCCTCTGTCTAATATCTTCTTCTCGGATATAACCACAAAGGATAGATTTCATTAGGCTCCGTTATGCGAGTGCCAGATTCGATTTGAAACTGTGCGGCGATGAGGAACCGGCAAGGGCCATGCACCACAAGCTGTTCCTCTTCCAGATACTTCTTTTGTGGCTGAGTGCGCTGTCAGGCCGTGTCAAGCTCGGGTTAATATTCGGAGCTGCAAATGGGCATCGCTAAACAGTACTGGCCATCACCCCTGTTCTGTTCTGCCCTTACCCCGCACCCCGCATTGTGCGCAGACCCTGTACAGATGCACGTAAGAGGAAATATAAGTTATGGTCCGGCGCATCTGGGAATCTGGCAGTTACCCTGAAGTTTTGTTGTGTGCTTTGTTCATGATCTGCACTGCTGCAGGGTGGTTGCCGGTGTCGCGATCGGCTTGTGTCGGTCGATAGGTGCCCGATCAAAATCCCGTTACTGAACTTACGTTGGATCTCGCTGGATGCCACGATAACGGGCACGTTGCAAAATGAATCTCCCCCGATGAGCGCTTGAGCTTGGGATGCGGCGAAACCTGGCGAAACACTGCAAGAAACCCGGCAGAGTGGAAGCTGAGCTTGCAGGCTAATCGCCTTCTTATCACCCGTCTGTTCGGTTCCACCGCGCTGGCGTCATGCAGTGGCAGAGCCGCCGCGGTGATCTCGCTGTTGCGATGGGGTAAAGGAGGTAAAGGGCCGGCACGCGGCAGGCGGAAACGGAGCGTCGAGGAGGGCGCGTGTTTTCTGCTTCTGGCACCGGCACCACGGCGGGCCGCCCAAGGACCCTGCGTCGGGCAAGACCCTGCCATGCGAGGCGCAAAGACCCTTGCTGAGACCCTGCGCTCTAGATGCACTCCAGAGCCGAGTTACCTACGAATTCCCGACGCTGGCGGGCTGGCGCGTCGTGTGACCAGGTTGGCAAGGAGGGTCCCCAGAGCGTGGTGTCCTACGGCGCGGAGAATTAGGAGAAACTATGGTTTGCGGAGGGAATACCCGCTCCCGCGAATCTACTGCTCAAAACACGAGCAAGATCTGAATCTCGATCTATAGCAGTCTTTGCTCCGACCCACACTATAAAGGCCCACAAATATTGGAGACCCAACTCCACTTTCCCCCAGTACTCCAATCCAATCGTACCTGCTCCTCCTAGGTCCCTGTCTCGCAATGACTACTCTGTCCTCCTTCGACCCCTTTGCCACCCACCCATTCACCAACAACTCCGGCCTGGTCCACAGACCCGCCAAACCCGCCCAATACGCGCACCATGTCGCCCCACCCCCGCACAAGGCATACGGCGCCCCCGCCCCCGTGAGCTCGCCTCAGGCGCGGCGGCCGCACCCTTCCAAGCCCATGCCCCCACCCACCCAGCCGATCTTCGTGCCATTCAGGCAGGACAACTCGTCCCCTGACATCGGCGACATCCTCAAAAAGCGATCGCCGAGCTCCTATGACTCGCGCTCCAGCAGCTCAGGCAGCTCATCGGGCAGCCGGACGCCCTGACAGTGATACCCCCTTGCGACCATATACCCGAGTAAGTGCCGCCCACCACTGTGCCTTGCGATCTCATGCTAAACCATCGCTGCAGTTCTTGTACATACACTACTAGGCGTTGCGGACACTGGGCAGGATACGCGCGCTGCATTGTACCAAAATAATTATTTTGTATACCGCTTGCCAGCGGCAGTTGTAAAAAATCTATACTTGAAACATCCATGTCTGTCCTTGAACCACCCGCGCTCCTGCCCAACGAACCGTACGCGGGGTGCTACTGTGAGGGTAATCGATAGCCCATACGACGCTCACCACGCGCGCTCACATTTCCCCATAAGAAAACGTCTTCCTGCTAGCCCAGCGGTTCGCGGGAGAAGCTGCCATCGAGCGCGTCTTCGACATCTTCGCGGTCTTCATTTCAAATGCATCGAAGACAGTCAGTCGTCATCGCTGAACATAAATGACGCTGGCGGCGGCGGTGCCTAAGCATAAAGCTAATCGCTGCACAGGTCGCGCTGTGGAACCAGCGATTGGCTGCCTCGCCGGGGGATGTTGTCGTCTGGGATTATCACGTCGTGCTGCTTCTGCGCATAAAGGCTAAACACTTAGATGCGTATAATCAGCCTTTGCGCGGCCAATCAGCGGCGTGGATCTACGACTTCGACAGCGTGGTGGACAGCCCATCGCCCTGGCAAAGTGCGTCAGTCGATCAGCATGATATCAGCACTCACGCTGAGTGCCACGGAAAATTTGCAGGGTACGTGTCGTTGACGTTCGGGGCGCCCGGGGAGATCGCACCCCCATATCAAAGGTGCATCAGCCGTGTACTGGCCTAGGGCCGTCTGAACGTATTCGCCTGCAGCTCGTTCCGAGTGGTCCCAGCCGATATGCTTTTCGCGCAGTTTGTGTCCGATCGCTCGCATATGGTGGGCATATGTTTTTGCTGGCGCCGATGGCCGCTGAGATATCGATATGGCATGCTCTAGCTCGTGCCCTTGGACTCAATACGGTACAGCCCTGAGCGCCCGCATTACTCGCCGCTGCCGCCGTGGCCCGCCATCCGGGGCGCCGGTGCCAGAGCAGACGTAGCCACGAATTTGATGTCGACTTTTGTGAACATGGGAGACACGGGCATGGGCGAGGTGCACGACAGAGCGGCGTTCGAGCAGTGGTGCAGCGGGCCAGACGCGCCCAAGTAGAGAGTGGTTGAAGGACAGGCGTGTGACAGGCGTGACACCGAGATGCGCGCCGACTGCAGTTTGGGGTTCTCAGGATCCCGCTCTTGTCGCTACCCAGTCTGCTAATAATGTCCTCTGTATCTTTCGTCAACGGCTACGGCACTAACGGCGTCGCGCACGCCTCTAATGGCCAGAACGGCGACCAGCCCCACCCCGCGCCGTACTATGCGAACGGGGCGTCCACGTCGAACGGATACGTGCCGTGAGTGTGCTGCCCATCGTGCCCCGCGGCGAGTCTGACTGTTCGCGGCCGCGTCGCCAGCCCACCGTACCAGGTGCACAACGAGGAGATAGTGAACCACTTGTACCATGCAGGGTTTCAGACTGGCGTGAGTCGCGCGATCAGCTCACATAAGCTAGATACTGACCTATAATTCCTGCAGAATTATTCTGACACGGTCCTGGTGAGCCCCCACGCGCTCTGGATTCGAGCTTGCAAATTTACAAGATGTTAGCATGTCCACCAAAATACCTATCGGCTACACGCGATCATCCTGTCGCGGTCGCCGTTTCTGGCCCATCTCATGTCCACGTCGCCGCACTCGGGTCCGGGGGGACAGAAGAGCATACAGGTGCACTTGGAGCAGGAGCCAGATGTTACACAAGAGGTGCGCTTTTTGCGCTTTGCTGGTCTGTGGCAGACGCCTATTACGTCGCCAACCACAGATCAAATTTACACACAAATGCTTACTACCCCTTTTACGCACAGGGATTCGCAATAGGTGCCTACTCAACGTTCTTGCATCCGGCATCGTGACATTGACTCAATGATTATAGCACTCGGCTACTTGTACTCTGCCATGTCTCTGGGGCTCATTAACCCCGGTAATGCGCGAGGGACGCTGGCTGCAGGGTGTCTGTTGGGTGGCATGGATGATTTGTGTGCCTATGCATACGAAATCTGCAAGCGATCGATGAATGTGCACACCATATCCGAGTGGCTCAAGTTCCTTGAGCCGGCGCCTGCCACCGCCGACGGCATCAGCCCAACGGAGCCCCCGTCGACGTCGGTGTTTGGCACGTACGCGGAACGGCTGCGCAGCGAGGTCTTCAACTATCTCGTCGTGACGCTGCCGAACCTGCTGGAGGTGCAGGCAGCCGTGCCCGCGGAGGCGGGGCCCAGCGGACGCGACACCCTGCTGCAAATATTCTCGCTGGTGCCTTTTGACATGTTCAAAGCCGCTATCGAATCGCCCACGTTCCAAATCGGTATGTCGCTCGGAGATTGTGTGATTGTCCACCAGCTCACCTCCTGTCCCCAGGATCCGATCAAGCGCGCTTCAAATTCGCAAAAGACGCCATCGAGCTGAGGAAGCACACGCGCACGAATGGGATGGCAGAGGAGACTGTCGTCCTCGCGTTCGGAGGTGGTAATTTTGGTGGCAGCGCGGTGCACGTCACGAAGAAGATGAAGAAAAGGCCGCTGTGGAAGGTCAACGCGTAGAAACGTCGGGCTCTTGGTGTGTTGTGCTTTATTTTGTACTGGATGTTTCGCACAGTGCTGGCGTATGCCTTGTGGTCGTGATGTGACGGATGTAATCGCGATATCAGATTGTTCCATTTCCGCCAGCGCGAGGTTTCCACGGTATATCTCCTTCCGCCGAGTCCGGGCATCACGCACGCCCCGGAAAATCGCAAAGAGGAGACGAGGAGTGTTGTGCCGTTGTTTTATTAACCTTTAGCCTCGGACCGCCCTGACAGATTGTGGCAGTCGGCTTGATCGCAGATTTCATTAACATATTTTCTTCGCAACAACAAGCAGGTCTGCGACAATCCTCTCCTACTCTTCCCATGGGCTTCTCTGTCATATTGATCGATAAGCGCTAAGCCACCGTGCCGCCTACGGCCATCGACAGCTTGAAATTCACGCGTCATGCGCGCGAACCAAAAGGAGCTGTATATGAAGCTCGTAAGCGTCCATTGAACGATCTGACTAATCCCCCATGGACGAAAATCTGTTCTTCTTGCATTTTACTGGCCCAGACGAAATCCGAGATTTACGGGCGATCGGAGAGAGCGGTCCCAACCCTGTGCTGTTCGAGTTTGACACAGACGTCATACAGTACAACCAACCAGTCAATATAACAGAGGTGAGCCTTGCAAACGTTCTGCGAAAGCTTCAGATCTGATCGCCTTGATACGATCGCTTGCTATCAGGTTAAAATGAATAGGATGCCCGTAGCTACGCTGAATTGGCATATGCGAGATCGGTTGGGTTTGGTGAATGAGGACGACCTGTCTTCATGTCCATCTCTGACAAGGCAGCGATAGGTGAATATACTGATGGAGCCTATGATGCAAGTGACAATGAGCAATCTAGCAATGCATGTGCCTCAAACCAAGTGCGTTTCGCTCTCAGTTGGGCTGGCATAGTCAATCTGAGGATATATCAAAGTGGTCGCATGTTCACCTCCGCCGACGGTGGGTACTACGAGTGGCGCAAATCCTCAGACGACCCGAAAGGCTATGATGTACTCGCTTTTGTTCCTGGAGTTCTCTTCACGCGCTGATTTCTCACTAGCTGTTCTTGATGCCAAACACACCAATTGCCAGGTTCCGACACGAATATGAGGACACGCCAGGCAAGTCATGCCCATTCATTCATACCGTCTCCGCAACCATAAATCTCTCGAACGCAGTCGGACCTGCATTCGCGTATCTGCAATTTTGTTTTAACCACCAAAGAGTTGGGCGTTTTCTCTGAGTTAATGAACCGCTCCGCTTAAACACGCTTTACAGCTCCTCCTGGAAGCCATGCTGTCGCTGTGTATAAATCGCTGGTTAGATAGATAGTCATTTTCCCCTCTGTTTTTCAATCTAGCGGCAACAGCCATTGGGTATTTATTATGAAGGATATTACACACCATGTATAGACAATATATATAAGGAACAAAGCAACGACAATAATAATCCAGAGAGAAACCTAGGGTGCTTTCATAGATCCAAGCATATGCTCCAGACGTTCTTCGACGGTCCAATTTATATCTCCGTCGGACTGGAAGGAGGATTTGGCAGAATGTCCGGGCCGCTTGCTGGGCGTAAAATTGAAGGAGCCCGCGTCTTGACCTTCTGAGAGATTTTCAATCAAGCGCCCAATTTGATTGGAGGAACTGTAGAAAATCTAAACAGCGTGGTGAGCACGGCGGGAATCTTCTGTCCTTCAAGTCATACCTTTGTCTCGGGACGGTTCTTCCCTGTGTTAGACTTCTTGCGGGAAAGGAAGGAAGAAGTGCTTCCTTTAGAGCCTGTGCGGTTGTGCTCTTTGAACAGAACCTGAACGCCATTGGCACCTGGCTCTGCGGGCGAATAGTCCGAGGCAAAGCTGCTGCGACTAGCATAGAGGGAGTCTACGTCGTCGTCACGCAATCCATTGACGATAGACCTAGAAGAAATGTTATTGATGCACTTGTCAGAGTAGAATGAACGCGGTACGCACCATATCGTCTCTCCGTTGGCCAACTCGACCACCTCCACAGCCCGAGTAGGCTCGAGACTGGCGGCATCTGGGGGAATTTCGCTGTCGCTGAAACCCCCGCTTCCAACACGATCACTCGCATACATCTCGTACCTGAGAGCTTGTAAGTGAACCCCGTCGCGAGCACTGTAAAAGTGATACACTCACAGAGATTCGTATGCCGAGTTAGACTTTTCTATCACGCCAGCGGGGGCGGGGCGGGGTCTCGCAATGGGCAACAAACTCTCAGCCTGTGCTGATAGGGACGTCGGCAGCTGTGGGACAGGCGGCGACGCATCATGCGAGAAGCGCCGTCCGGTAGGAGACCGCGGAGGAGGTGGGGTGGGAGCCCGATCATGGACGGAACGGCTTGATGAAGTCACGGATGCGGCACTGGCTGAACGGCGTCGGCGAGCAGTCGAGTTTTTTCTCATGAGAATGTTGAGATCAATCGTAGATGTCCTCGACTCAGAAGGGAAAATGAGAGTCCTCCTCACAACCGCGCTGGATGCCGAGTCATTGTCACCCGCCTTGCCATGCTTGCGAGGCACAGCACTAATAGGCTTGATGGCATCGTCAACACGATCTGGGGCCACAGGATTTGTGTGGGAATGGGAATCATAGGGTGAACGTGAACGGCTTAGCGCCTCCTCATTAGGAGAGGGCAGTGTGGAGGTGGTAAATGACGAGTCATTGCGGGTTAACATCGTCATGTTCGAAGAGGTTGACCCAGAACGCTGTAGCAATTCATTTAAAGCCGTCTGATCAAGGCCAATGGTGGTAGCTGCATCGAACAGCTGCTTCAATGCCAAACTGTGGTTCGTGCTGGACTGGTTCTGGTGATGAGCAACTGGCCGATCAGATAATTGTGTTGAAAAGCCGTTTAATGTAGGAGTTGTAACAGAAACTGAAGGAGTGTTGGGAGCTACATGAGCATGCGCAGTTGGTGTGGGTTGAGGGAAAGTAAATTCGGGCAATGGTTGGCGTGGGCGGGCCTGTTCCGCAGACCGACCACTCCCAAGGTCCGGAGAGGTACGGCTAATGTCCATAGACGCGTCCGAGGTCTTGCTTGGTTTTCGGAACCGTGACATGAAGCCTTTGATGCCTGGACCCGCTGTTGCTGGCGGGCTGGGTATAGGGGCCTTCGACCTTACGGGCTCTGCTAAACTGGCTGAAGCAGGAGGTTGGGATATAGAAGGATTTACTGAGGCATACTGGGCAGTTTGGCCGGAGGTGGGAACAGCGGTGGCCTGTGTTGGAGGTGCTTGTGCCTCTAGCAAAAACGGTGTGACTTCATCCCCATTCGGTATTGTGGGTTTGCCACGCAGGGTGCCCCACTTCCTGAGGCGCGATCCCAGTTTACCTGTCTTTGGCGCATTATTCGACGAAACAGAAGGAGATCGCACAGGAATCGTGTCCAAGCTAGTGGACGCGGAAACTAGATGCGGGGAGGAAATCTGATGGGGCGCTATCCTCTTACGAGCAATTGAGAGTGACGAGCCGTTATCATGATACTTGACTGACGGGCCTCTCTTCAGTGACGCAGTCGCGGCCTCCGTCTTACGCTGCACTTCCAAAACCAACTCTGAATCAGCAATATCTCGAGGACTACGGAGGATTGAAGCATTGCGTGACAACTGGATCGGATGACTCTGACCCTGACTGGACGGAGTAGCCGGTGTCGGCTCCTCAGTGGGTGAGCGAATTTGGCTTGGTGAGCGTACAAGTAGAGGAGGAGTCGATGGTATGAAATGATGAGATGTATTGTCAGCCACCTTTTCCAACGGGCTCGGCGGAGTCAGTGTCTGCGTAGGTGGTGGAATATCTTGGCTCTGGTCGCCAAATATCGCTTCTGCCAAATCTCTGTTCCGTCTTGTGGTTGGTGATAAGTCACGCTGTTGCCGCGTCGGTAGTGTTGCGGATTGCGTGGGCCGGTGGGCATTAGTGGCAGGGCTGGGTGACTCCATGCTGGCAACTGAGGCTGGTGAGACACTCACGGCCATAGGCCTTTCGACTTTTTGCGGAGTTGAAATTTCTCGGGAAGTTGTTTGCACTTGAGGCGGTGGGCTTGCAACCTGCAACAATATAGTTATAAGTCATCCAGCACCAAATACCCTGGCCTCTTACTCTGATTTCTCGTCCATTTAGTGAATAGTTGGATTGTGAAGTCGAAGGCCGCCTCCTTCGTAGAGAAGGCGCACGTTCGCGTGGATCTGGGGTAGAAGCTTTGGCAACCGCAGCAGTTACAAGCTTTTCCTGGATAGCGACAAAGTCGGCCTTTGTAAGGCCAGCATAGTGTCTGATGAACTCTTCTGCCTCGCTGTCATCCTGCAAATCATCGTTGTTCCCTATCGCGGTGATATCTGAGCCTGAGACATCATGCCAACAAGGTTTTTCTTCCGCCTCCCTGAAAAAGTCAAAATCGCAATCCAATTTGTTCATGCCATCATCCGAGTGATAACTCGAGCCTTCCGACGCAAATGATGAGCGAGACGACTTCGCAATTGGCGAAAAAGCGAGTGGGTAAGTGCGCCCAAAGTCAAATGGTGATTGTCGATCCTGCTGCCGAGATCCACGCCTACTCGCAGAGGCAGTGAATACATCGTTTGCAGATACCAACGATAGGGGAGTAGGTGCTGGCGAGCGGCTTTGAGTGGGAGTGGGCGAGTGCATGCTACGATTTGATACGACCACAGGTGAGCCGAGATCAATATTTCTTGTCGCCACAGGTGCACGGCTGTCAGATGAGGAAGCTTCTTCATCCCATGAACTTCTCAACGGTTGATCATGATCAATCAATGGAGAGTCTGCGAATGCAGGAGATCGCAAGGACCGGCCAGCAACAGGCGCTGACCGTTCGGGACTTGGGGTGATGATTATGCTGGATTCGCTAGCATTTCGACTATGAGTTTTTGGCCGGGAAGATGCAGAATTTGTTGAAGTATTCCAGGTAATGTTAGAGGGGGTACTGGGGCGGGAAGGGATGTTAGATGGCGTGGTGGGGCGTGGCGGAACTGCCATGGGTTGATATGCCGGCCCAGCCAGAGGCGATGCGGGCCTGTGTCTTGTATAGGCCGAAGAGCTGGAGTTGACAGACTCGTCCGTGCTGCTGTCGTAGCTTCTCTGAGCATCTATTGAAAGTGATCCATTATGAGTCCTGGATGATTGCGCCGCAGATCCATTTCCGTTACGGCCCATAAGGCTAGCAGCGATACTGGGTTGTATAAGAGGCGACGACTTTCCATTGGTACTCGGCAGAAACGGCGAGGTTGGTCGCGGAGTGGTCGAATGGGACCGCGCCTGCTCAGCACCCTCGAAAGATTCTCGAGGTGTCATCGGGCGTGGCATGCCAGGTATGTAGCCTGGTAGCCTAGGAGATGGAGACATGCGGCTACGAAATGAGGGAACTGGGGATGCCCGTTGCTCTTCGGCGTCAGAGCTATACTTCTCCGGTGAGAGCGCGGTGCCAGCTTCAAACTTGTTTCTGTGCAAACGGCCGTCAAGCGCAGACTAGGATATGTATCAGCATTCAATGGTCCACCCGCCTAAAAAGGTTGGTGCGTCACCTCATTTGAATTGCTCGAAAATCTGCTTTCCTCCCCATAGTGCGTCTTCGTAACAGGAGCAGACCTGGGCATCACAATTTGATCCTCCGCCTCCTCCTCAATCTCCTCCTCAATCTCTTTCAATGCTTCTTCAAGCGCAAGAGAAGCGCGCTTAACCGCTGCGGGGCTCATTGTCTTCGCTAAACGATATTCGACCGCAAAAGCCGTCTGCTCGGAAGGACCTGGTGGGCTGAGAGGCATGATTCGTGCTACAGGTGTTTTGTCGTTGGGGTCTGCTATAGGACTTGACTGCACAGACGAGGAAAGCACGCTGTCATCCCCTTCGGGAGTGCTTGGGCGGTCAGAGTACATCGACGTACCCTTCATACTTAAACTCGACTCTGTGGGCGCAATAGAGAGTGCGCTCCGCTGGCTGCCAGCACGCGTCGTCTGGTTGCGTATGTAGTTATAGTCCCTCCCTGAGCCAAAGAGATTGTTGCTGTAACGCTTTGCTGACCGGGAACTGGGTGAAGACCCGACGGAGGGAGTGGGAACAAATGAGGTTGCGGTGTTGGATGAGCGTACCGAGGAGTGTTCATACGAGCCATGATCCGAACCAGCAAGTTCCTCTCGAGAACCCAAACTCCCCTCCCTGTCTGCACTATCCTCTCCAACACCAGTGGTGACCTCCTCAGAATCCTCCCGGCCCTCGCGTATTCTTCCCAGAGTCTCAATTAACATGTCTTCCTCCTCCTCTGATATTGAATTTTCAGCTCCGCGGGCGCGTTGCTCGGCAAATCTTGTCCTCAGCTGTTCGATCGACAGAGGCTGTCCTGAGGATGTCCTTAGCAAAGTAAAACGTCGCGTCAAGCTGCAATATGCCGTAAGCTCAGAGAAGAAGGCAAAGTCAAAAGGAAATAATAGTTACTCAGGCAAAATGAGCGATGTCCTGAAATTACTCGCGGGTGGTAGTTCTGGTAATGGCTGCCACTCGTCCGGGTTTCGCAAGGGTCTGATATCAGGCAAGTCGTGCCCTAAACCCCCCGCAATCTGATTGCGTTTGGTAGAGCCTGAGGCGTCCGAACGCTTTCTAATGACAGAAGAAAGCACCAACTTCACTTGATATGGTGACAAGCTAAAGGAGTTATGCAAACATACCGGAACCGATGCATCTTCCGCTAGCAAGCTACCTCAATATGCGACACGTTGAACGGGTAATGTTAATCAGCCACACTCGGGGCGATATTCGGCTAGGAGTGGAGATCTGAAAGGGACGTAGAAGTAACAGACAGGCGCAACGTGTTCAACACGAGTTTGGCGGATGAAGAAGACCGAATAAGCGCTACGGTTCGGATTTGCGCACCGTCGCGGTTCTGTCCGCTCTATTGTATGCCACCGTGGAAGAAGAAAATCAAAAGAAGGCAGACACGAGGCTCATAGGAGATGGGCAGTTGCCTGAAGTTATAATGAAGAAGGTTAAAAACACCGTACGGGTTACGGTCGCTGGCCTCGTGATACATGTATCTTAGTATCTACGCAAGTGCATGGCAAGCAATGACATGGTCAGATAACTACATGTGAAGACTTGACAGTGATTTGGAAGGAGCACTACTCTCTTTTGACGATCTTCGCACATACTCATTCGAGGCAGAGAGATTCATTGAATATTTGATACAGTCATGAGGTCGATACAATATGATAGCTGCCCACTTTCCCCCATTCAGGAGGCATATCTGCTATTCCATGAGTTATTTGCTGGGGAATGAGATCAAACCACTGACTTCTTTGTCCAGTCCTTCGCAGTGGCTAAAAACTTGCTCTTATCGTTTTTGAGTAGCTAATATAGCATAGGACATTAGGCGTGCCCGCTAAACGAGAACATTGCACATACAGCAGCGATATCGGGCTCGAAAGGGTCATCAGGACTTGGATTGTTCACTTTCTCCTGTATCACAGCCAGCACTCCGAGAAGAGTTCAGTTTGAGATTCTGAGATATCTAAATGTCATGCGTACCTGTACCAAGCGTGATTGAAGGTTTCCACTGCGGTGAAATGGGTCAGCCAGGAATATAACCTGAATGTCTCGCATGCGCACCTGATCATGCAATATAGGTACGCATATGCTTCCCTCCTCGTTGATCCCTGGGTGATATATCTTGGTCAAGAATTTAACCTACAACCAGGAAATATAGACGCGGTTAGCATTATGTCATCCGCGAAATCATTCATGTCACATACTTCAGGAGCCTTGAATGGGAAATTCTGGGGAATCTCAATCTTGAATTTGAACGTGCCACCCTTGTACGGGCTATCGGGCTGTGAAGAATGAGGACGGTGCTTACATCTGGCACTTTGAGAGGACTGTCGACGCGACATACCAGAGCCTTGATCGAGCAATTCCATTCAAACAATTTATCGCCTGAGATGTCCACTTTGATGCCCTATAGATCGATCTCTAAGTGCTGCACGCGTCGATCGCGGCTAAGTATCCGACGCACCTCGATAGGTTGATTCTGGATATTTGCTAATTCCTTTGAACGGTGTCAGATATGAATTTTTGCGCTCAGCGGTGATAGAATAAGCACCTTCGTTATGCGTCTAGACTATTGGTTAGGTTGATTATTACCAGACGTGCGAGTATAGATGCGCACCGTAGGGCAGTCATGATCGTTTGGGTGAAGTGCTCGAACTGCCTCCGCGCTATTGCTCACTTCCTGCTGTGACCTGCCGCGATGTTAGCTAGAGCAGACTCTTCCCCTCCTCGCCAGTTTTCCAATTCTCCGGGCCCAAGTACCCTCCTTCCCACTGCCACAGCCCCCTCTAGGAAGAGAAAACAGTCTGCCATCTCAGGCCATGTCGCCTCGTCCCCTGCGCCTGACCAGGTCGAAATACCCACAGAACGAACAGAAACCCTCGTTCTGCCGGCGCGCAATGATCTTTCTGCGCGTCCTCGCTTGAGCATCTCCCGATTTCCTGTGTTTCCATCCGACTCTCCAGACGTTTACCATGCTACCGAGCAATTAGCCATGAACAGAATCGGCTTCAAATATTCCCCGGCAGGAATATCGCCCGAAGGCTCGGTCTTGCCATGCGTCACCATTGAAAGCCTTCCAAAATCCTACAGAGTATCATGGGAAGATCGAAGTCCTTTTGTCAAAGTCACTGCTGATGGACTGGGACTGGCCGGAGACAAAGGCTTCAGGAGCGCCAGAGGGAACGCGCCTATACGAGAGGGAAAGTGGTATATGGAGGTGCGGGTCGAACAAGGGGGCGGAAGTCGCCCTGCCGTCGAATCAAACACGCGACGAGAAGGCAGTCATGTCAGACTGGGCTGGGCTCGTCGTGAAGCGCCGTTAAATGGACCTGTCGGTCTTGATGGGTATAGCTATGGCATACGAGACAAGACGGGAGAGAAGGTTACGCTATCCAGATGCCGCCCGTATGGTCGTCCTTTTGGTACCGGGGACGTGATTGGTATGTACATTTGTCTACCAGATCGCCGCAAACCTTCATCCGACCCTTACGACCCCGCACATATCAAACGCGAGCGCATCCCTATCGACTTCAAAGGCCAGGAATATTTCGAAAGCTTGGAATATCCTCAGTCTAAGGAAATGAGTTCCTTAATGGACTACTCCGGGAAGGCCGCGAATGCAACGAGCGTGCCTTCAGCTGTAGCATCGGGCAAGAAGTCCACGACTACCAAAAATCTTCCTAATCGAGGACGGGGAAACAAACCCTCTACAGAACCGCCGGCATCACGTCAACTACCTATCCTTCCAGAATCGTACATCGCGTTTTTTATCAATGGAGAATGTCAGGGGATCGCATTTCAGGACATCTACGATTATTTGCCGCTGCGTAATCCGGACGCTTCACGCAAAGCCAAAAGCACGAGAAGAAACCGAGAAGGAGCCCGCGAACATAAGGAGAATCCTTTCGACGACGGTTCACTGGGCTACTATCCCTTCGTGTCATTATTCAATGATGCTCGAGTTCGCATGAATCCAGGCCCGAATTTCGACTTTCCACCACCACCCGACGTTGACAGCCTCTTAAAAGGTGAGACCGTCGAAGATTGGAAGGACGTGACATGGCGACCTGTCTGCGAGCGCTATTCAGAATTTATGGAAGAACAATGGGCGTTAGACGTTGAGGAAGAGAAGGAAGCGAAGGCTGAGCTTGAGGAGAGAGATGTTGTCGATGCGACAGAAGCCCGCAAGCAAGCACAAAGAGAGAGGCGAAGGCAGCAAGCAGCAGCCAGGAGAACGGCGAAAAAACCTCAAACAGCTGCTACCTCCAAAGCGGGCTCTGCGCGCGAGACGCCGCAGCGTGGCTCGTCTGTGGGTTCTCCCCGAGCCTCTACAGCGCCAGACGAGCGCGCTGGCTCGTTATTGGCAGTACCTGAACCAAGACAGTATGGGGGCAGTCATACAGGATATGCACACATTCCTTCGCCAGCACCAACGGTTGCTTCCAGTGTCGACAATCAGGGAGGAAGAAGCGGATACAACACGGACAGTCGTCCGGACACGCCAGCGGGTTTTACTCCGGACATCGTGCCAGTACAGCCCACTAGGCAGCTGCAGCCGTGGACGGAATTTGACATGCGGAATATGTAGCGCCTCATCACTCCATGTGTAGATTAGAAAATGACTTGAGTATCAGTATTGTATGTATTCAAGACCGAAGAGCATGCATCATACAGAAAAACGCGTTTATTATGAGTGTAGTGTTCCCTGCCAACGTAATGATTGTGGTATCGATACACCGCAGAGTGCGGCTATAGCGCAAAGTCAGCAGGAACAAGGATATAGGATGCGGTATTGCAAATTGCGCAATGAGCGTTAGTTGTGGATATCAGGGGTATTATGAACTGGTGGACCATCGAGGGGGTGGTGTGCTGACATCGTATCTGGAGAACGCTCAGAGCTAGTGTGGACGGAGCTTGGCATATTACTTACCCAACAGTCACGCCCCCACCTTTCTGCTTCTCAACGCGAATGTCGAACTTGAGAGCGCCAGTGGTGCCGTCCCAATCAACACAGCACCAGTTGCGTTTGCCCATAATATACTTTTGCTTGCGCTTTGACCCATCAGTTTCAAAAGTGAAAATGGGAATCTACAGTGTTCTGTTGGTACGGCGCCACCGAGTATTACGGAAGAGGCATACCATGGTCTCATCAGTGTCAGCATGATGCAATGTCCGATGTGTATTAGTTGCGAGCGAAGACACCATCGAAATGACGCCAGCAGGTGGAGGTGTATTTACAATGGCACCTAGACACATCAGTTAGGCGCTTGATAAATTATAGCATCTGACTGACTGGATACTACATTGATCATATACCGATGATCAACTGCTGGATCCAGAGCTGCAGATTTCTTCCCTTTCGCGAAGGTCTTTAGAACGCCAACTGCAGCGCAGTGCACGTCGCCAGACAAGAATGAAACACGGACGCGTTTGTGTTTCGCTAAGTGCTGCAATTGGAGTATAAGCCAATTGCGTTCGTCCTTTGAAAGTCGATCAGACGCCAGTTGCGCACGGGTGGGCGCTAAGAACATACCTTGTGGTTTTTTGCAGTCCAATGGTCATTCTGACATATTCCTGTATTAGCTACGCCAAAAACTTCCTAGAGACCTTACCAGATCATCCAGGAGTTCTGCCTCTCCATTAAATTTATTGAGAAATCCGCCCAGTCCCATGGTACCCGATTTGGCCATGTACAATAACGGGTTGAACTTTGAATCCAGCGCAGCCTCAAGAAAGACCATGCGCGGATAAGCAATCGGTACGCCTAGATCACCAAGTTAATAGGCAGGTATGGAAACAGACAGAAAAGGAGATTTCTTGCCAAGTAAAATGACTAGGTGCTCCACATTCGCTGGAAGATATTTGAGCCTCTCAAATACCTTTCGATATTGTTCTGGGCTGCATATTTGACTTTTCTTCCGTTCAGCTCTGGTGATCATCTCAGAGAGAGAGCTCGTAAAAATATTTTATGCACTTACCGGCAATCCAAGAGCAGCATATAATTTTGCGGGCCCATATAAATCAAAAACGAGTGCGAGGGAAAGGGTACGTAAGGTCCAGGAGCACCAATAATGAGCGACTGATTGCAGTGTTTCTGATCGTCCACGCCATCCAACTCCACTGAAGAAATATCAGAAGTCAATAGTAAAGCTTATAGCCAATGCGAACCGTTGATGAAGCATTGGAATAATAAGTAGAAAAAATATCCTCTCGAGCCAATCCTCGAGACGCCGAATAAGTCTTGCCGCGTTCAGATAGAGAAAAGAGAAATTGTACCTGTTGAAGACAGGTGATAGTTGAAGATCATCGGGATCTGGGGGGAGAATGAGAATAAATGACGGGTGGATAGATAAGGACCCACAACTGCCAAAACCATCAATCTGATGCTATTCAGTTCTTGTTTTTTTTTCAACCGTGCCTAATGAAAGCGTACCAAATCTGGAAAGAGGAAAGCCATCCATCAGAAAGGCATACTTACATAGTGTAGACTTGCATACCGTGATCATCTGTTGTTCGGCGATATTACTCAGAGAAAGGAATTTAGACAAACAAGAGAGCATCGTACCTGTCATGTTAGCCATAGGGCTTGATGAGGCGGATATCAATAGTCTGGTAGCGGTAATTTCTGGTATGACTCACATAGAACTGTTTGCTCGTGCAAATGCACCACTCCTGAAGGAGTGACAATAATGGTTAAAGAAGAAGCGATCAATGGCGTAAGCGACCTCATTTGTCAGAGAGGCTGTTTTCCTGTCTTCCACTTTCATTGCCGCCCATTCTTGCATTTCAGGCTCTCGCATAAGCCTTCATGTAGCCTTAGATATCGTCCGCCCCTGAAGATATAGAACACTCACGAGTCACAGTAAAGTTGATCGCCACCGCCGACCAAAACGTGGAATGGTTTTTCTGCATGTTTGGCTAATAGGTCTGTCCAAACAGGATCATAACCGCTTTTAAACCCAGGCCCTCTGAAATCATCTGGGTTCACTCCGGCACTGAATCCATTGCACTTCAAGATGTTTAGTGCACGTCATTAATGGAAAGAGACAGACGAACCGAATGAGCCGCATACCGCATGTTCTCGTTTCGTCCAGGTACCCAGAAGTTCAACTCTTGACCATTGTTAAGCTGGTAAGTGATCCTCATTTGGGTTGCACTCAGGGGGATTTGGATCGCAAAACGCCAAAACGTGTGGGATCTGTTGTCTAGGTTAGATGTGTAGCGCATTTGAGGGAATATAATATATACCCAGCGGCGCCCTCATAAACCCAGAGTTCCTTCCCTGGTATTTGGTGGTATTGGGCATTAGGGCCAGGAAAGCCGTCGCCGTCGGCTTTAACAGGAGAAGGTTGATCAGAAGGATGGGGGTCTGCAGGGTGCGGACCAAGTGGGAAAGACGACCCGCTTTGGAAGTGGTATGGCCTCTGCTCGATATGGCCTTCGGGATCCCACTTCAATGAGAGCACAGGGAACGGCTCATACACTGAGCCAGCATCCGAAGCTGGTGTGCATAGATCTGTTAGCCTAGGCCGTGTCATGACATGAAGAAGTACTGACTAACAACGAGGGCAAATCCATTCCACATCCCTCCGGCGTCAACTGTGTCGTACCGTAACAGCGGTCCCACCATGAGCTGCAGATGGGGTTGCATCTGAGGGACTCTGAATATATGAGACCTTTCGACTGGCGACAAATGCGCCAGTCTACTTGTAGATTGGGATGTTCGTGTACTGATTTGCGAAGGAGCACCCTTGTAAGCGTGGCCATTCGTGTATTCTTTTGCAGGGGGAGGTGGAGGAATGAATCCTCCCACAAATCCGTTCATAGGAGTGACGTCTTCCACAGGACGGAATCGACCATCTTGTTCCCTGTGAGGGGCATTGTATGCGGCGCTCTCCTGTTGGCAATGCAAGCATAAGCATTCGAGCAGAGGCTCCCTAGGCAAGGCTCCCAACTAACCTTGTCTGCCCTTCGCTGAGCTTTCCACCCTGGGTTATCCATGGCCTATCGTCGCGTCAAAAGAGGGTGTTTGGGTAGTGGGTGTCGCAAGAATGTTCACAAACCACTGAGAACGCAATTGAGATTGTTGCCGCAAAGCCGCGCTCGCGTGGACTGATCCGAGTAGCAACCTGACAGCGGGCACTGCCAGGCACTGCCGCACGTTGCTCCCTCGATCGCGATTGCGGAGGCTAAATTTCAGAATAATTATACATATGTCCAGATTAGATTCCCAATAGATTCCCATTCCTCCAGATAGGTTGCACATCTACTTCACGGAGGTCGAATACTTGAAAAAGCGATGGGCCAGATCCATGGCCTGTTAACATGACTTGAAGCCCCTCGCCGCTTGAAATTCGAAGCCAGTGACTCATGCGATTTCTTGAAGGATATACCAACTAATGGATAGAATATACGATCAGCCTATATGTTCCACAACACTCGTCACAAGTTTTCCATCCTTGATCAGCGTCTTTAACATCTCTGGAACAGCCTGCTCCTCGAATACGCCATCCTCCTCGCCTGCCACGGGTAAACTGACGTTGATACTGCTACACTTCGCTGTAGTGATCTCGGTGTGAAGAGACTCTTTGGAAAGGTAGATCTGACCAGAATCTGTCGAATCGAGTTGGATCATCGGGGCTGAGCCAGTGATCTGGATAGTGAATGATGGTGAATTCGTCACGGAGACTTGAGATATCACAGATTCGATTAGGACTGAAGTTTTCTTGCAATTGACTGGAAGATCATCCATCAGTAAAGCAATTGCGCAGATCGAAGAATCTACAAACCCAGCGTGACTGCGTTGACTTTGCCCTTGATTATGATAGTCGAGTTTTTGCATCCAAAAAGGCTGACAGACTGGTTGAGTTGGGCTTGGTCCACTACCAGCGACGCAACGTCTTCTTGGTTGTCCTGACTCAGCTTTGAGTGCCCATCCTGAATTATGATATACCGATAGTCCTTACGATTGCCCATACGGTGCCCTCAAGAGCAAACTTTGGAGGTTTCTTCCCTGCTAGGGCTTGAGGCTTCGATGGGCGAAGCGGTTTCTTTCCAGTCGGTGCTATACCGGAAGGATGAGCAAACAGTAATGAGTCGTTTGAGAAGACTAACGCGACGGAGAAATAGCTCTTTCTGGGACGACGCTGCTCGCTCGTAATGATGGATTCTTGTGAGTCATCTCGCTCTTGTCGACTTTACGCAAACCCTGCGTAACTGCTTCGCCTTTGTTCAACTGCGCAAACACAGCTGCGGCACCATCGGCAGGGGCCTTGGCACCTGAAGAGGGCGGTCCTCCTGCAGGAGGTGGAGGGGGCGGGGGAGGGGGCGGGGGTCCACCGGATGCGGGCGCGGGCGCTGAAGCCTTGTACTCGCCCGTCGCCACTCCCTTCTTCATGTTAGCATAGATGCTATATTCTTGATCATAATTAATACCTTGGGATTCCAGATCAATCCGGTCATATGATACTCTTTCACATATACCCTCATGCCGTCTATGACGGAGTAGAGGCCTCGTACCCATTGCGCGTGTTTGGGATCCCTGATGAAGTAATTAAAGTGAGTTTTACCCAGGACTCGAGGTACTCACTTATCTTTGAATTCCTTAATGATCCGGTTTCCATAATATTCCACTGACTGCTTGATATCCTCAATGAACGGCACAGTTTTGGGCTCCTGCAATACCTTTCATACGATCGTCATGATATCAGAGTCCATAATACGTACAGCCGCGACCCATCCCGCACATGGCGCCGCATCTGCGATAGCAGCGAGATGATTTGCCCAAACCCGCTCCTTGTGCCCGAGCTGCTTCATATCTGCGATCGCCTTGATATTCTTGACGAGCGGATCGAGCAGCGGTGCCATAGCGGCCTGGTCTGGCTTCTTGCACGCGGAAGCCAAAAGAATGAAGGAGCGCAAGTCAGTGAAGAGCGTTCCTAGGAGTTTCACCTGAGATGGAGATAATCAATATCTGTCTTCGAGTCTGCAGCACCGACGTACTTGATCGACCAGGGGACCTCCCATGCCCTTCGTAAGCTCTACAAAGGGCTCGAACTTCTCAGCAATGACTGTCTGGTCATATGCAGTAACACTCCTTGGGACTTCTACTACCGCGGCTGGGGCCGCAGTGACAGGAGGGGGCGGTGGAGGAGGCGCAGGGGGAGGGGGTCCGTGAGCAGGGGGAGCGACAGTAGGTGATTCACGATCCATGGGTACTGGTCCTGATGTAGATGTAGTTCTCCTAGATTGTTCTTCGGCGAGATCTTCTAGACGAGAAGTAGCTGCCTCCAACCTTACGCATGCGCGTTCAATCATGGAGCAGATTGGGAGTAAGTGATTACTCACCGTTTCATCACGGTCGCGAGCGAGTGGAGTCCTCCCTGAGGCATGATAGCTTAAATGCGTAGGATCAGTAGAATAGAGCTTGTAGATATCGGTGTAGATGGGTTTGAAGATGGCAATATAAACTCGCAGCACAGCGTTCTAATGGCAAATTGGCTCCGGCTAGTGGCTCAAACAAATTCAAAAGTAGATGTACTGTAATACGGACACTCGATCCTGGATAGAGATAACGAAAGAAGAATATATATATATACATCTCATGATTTATCTGAGGGCGCAAAAATTGCATCTCTTTCTTGTTTCAGAGCTTTCTTCTTCGCCTTCTTACGGCGTCTGCGCTCTCGTTCGTTGTGCTTAGCGCGTTGGAGATCCCCCTTAGACAACCCTGGATTCTCAATCTTGTCCAGCTTAACAAATGGAAGAATCAGTTGATGCGGCTCTTCTTGGTCGTAGACCGGGTAGATGGAGACACGCCTTTTCAAGAAGTATACGGCGAGCAAGTTTGCGGTTCGTCTCTAGCGAGCGAGTTATCTGACAAGTCACACGAATGCCAGACGGTCTGTGAATTAATTGCACATTGTTCGAGGTTTTATTAATAGATTGTCCCCCAGGCCCGCTTCCTGCAGTACTTGTCAGGGCTAATTGGGAAAAATGAAGTATTCGCTGCTCACCCCTGACAAATGTCTCGTCTAAGTCGTCTTCATTCAGCTCCGGGGGTGTACGTTGTTGGTGGGCCTTCTTAAGAGCTGAATAGAAGCGTGGGGCCACAGGTTTAGGACTGGCAGCATCTGCAGAACTGGGGGATTAGCAGGGATTTCAGAAAGGCTTCCCGGACGGATTGCCAATCGAGACTTACTTGAATTCCTTCTCCTGCTTGCGTGCTCGACGACTGTTGAGCTCTAATGGCGGGGGGCTCTTGATGGTGTCATTGTCACCCATTTCGATACCATCTCTCAATTGAATTTCTGTGGGAACCTTGAGCATATCAGACAGTGGATAACAGAAGTAGCACACACGCCAGAGTTCTTCCCCACTCGTTGGCTGCTCCGGCGCCTTGTACGCTTGAACTACGTTCTTGCGTAGTAACTCGGCAACTTCGTGGCTAAGCTTGACTTGCTCCTCGAATTTGGTGGCGTCGGTTATTGCCTGGGCTTGCAGGGCATCCGTCCGCATCTTTTCTCGAAATGCTGAAATGAATGCATAAGACGTTTTTCATGTGGAGTCGAAGGTAAGCTCACCTCGGAGAACTCGCTCATCGCCTGGGTGACTAAGTTAGAACTTGCAATTGTTTCGCTAGGCAGTGTACATTACCGGCGAAGGTGACAGACGACGCTCTGTACAAATCTCGGTATGCCGCTCGTCCAGAGGCTCGCAGCGACGCAGTTATAGACATGTCTGGGTGAAGCAGAGGTAAAAGTGATGGCTGGCAAGTGCCAGTGCCACGCGGCCCGGAATCTGGCACCTGGTCTGACTCGGGCCTTGTTAGGAGTGGTCACGGGAGAAGCAGACGCGTACAATGGCCCCGACGCGTCTGTGTATCGAGATCGACGCGACACCTATTCAGATGTATGGGAGCCTCGGAGTGGATTTGGAATGATGGAACAAGCTTATACATGGTCTGTCTGAAAATTTTGCAGATGCTGAGCTCATCAGTCGTTGTGTAGAGCACCATGTTTGTGCCACTATAGGACGCGTGATTGATACAACTGCTCTACCAAGTCCATTTCTCCTCTTAAAATTCCCGGGATTGGCCAGGATGCGTTCAACTGACCTTATGCAGAGTTCTACACCCTTAACGGCCGATAAAGATGGTATAACTATAGTACAATCTTTGTTGATTGAAGCTGAGCATCACGTGATGCATTCGGGCGATAAACAAACTCGGACAGGAACTCAAATCGGAGTTTCACTCACCTTCAACCGCATCCACCACCTTCCCCGCCTCTTTCTTTCGGACGTCCCTCCCCTCCTCGACAACCGCTTTAAGATCACCAAATCGCTCTCGACAACTGCCTCGACCATCAATCAAACAGCAATGTCCACCGCATCCAAGAAATCTGCCTCTTCTAAGCCCGCCGCTGTCAAGAAGACTGCTGCAAAGGCGACTCCTTCTCACCCAACATGGGTTGACATGATTAAAGTATGTCAGTTACTCTCTCCTATGCCTCCATCCATGTGTTCTCCAGACTCGACTGTATCTGCTGGTGATTTCTGCGACCCGAACGGGCAGGGCAGAGGGCCTAGGGATCACTCACCGCCCGTGGATCGATCGTCCACCTTTTGTCTCTGCGTCTTCGGCTCCTTTATTTCCAATGTCTTTCCTGCCTTCACTATTGGTCTAACATGTTCTTCGTAAATAGGAATGTATTGCGGCCCATCCTGAGGAGGCTCGCGGTGGCGTCTCCCGGCCCCAAATCAAGAAGTGCGTAGTCATCGGGTCCGATTTTCGACTAATTTTCTCAACAATATTGTTAGATTCGTCGAGTCTACGTACAAGCTGGAAATAGGTGCTGCTCAGAACACTCAGCTCTCCAAGGCAATCGCCACCGGCGCCGAGAAAGGCACCTTCTCGCTTCCTAAGGGTCCGTTTGTCTGTTTTGTAGTCCAGTTTCCTAACTGACGCCTGTTTACAGGTGCCAGCGGCAAAGTCAAGCTTGCTCCTAAAGTCAAGGCCGATACAGCGTCCAAAGAAGTGAGTATATGCTCTTCAAGCAGCCTTATCGAGCCTTATCGCGAATTTTCTTACAAGAACAAGCCCACTTCTAAGGCTAAACCCGCCGTTAAGGCCTCAGCAACCAAGGCCCCTACAAAAGCAACCACCACCAAGGTCGCTGCTGCCAAGAAGCCAGCAGCAAAGCCAACAACGACCAAAGCCGCCCCCGCCAAAAAGCCGGCTGCGAAGGCCGCAGCGGCAAAGAAACCTGCCGCCACTAAGGCTGCTGCCTCTAAGCCCGCTGCTAAATCAACCACCACCAAGGCCGCACCAGCTAAGAAGCCCACGGTCAAGGCGACCACAGCGAAGGCGACTACCAAGAAGCCTGTAGCGAAGAAGGTGGTCGCTGGCAAGCCTGCAGCAGCACCTAAGAAGAAGACAACGACCCCGAAAGCCAAGGCAGTGAGTGCACTCTAGACCGTTCTACGTTCACCTCTCATACTTCATTGTAGGTTGTTACTGGGACAACGAAGGCGAAGGCTGCTGCTAAGAAGCCTGCTGCTAAGACTGCCGCAAAGCCCTCCGCGAAGGCTGCTCCCAAATCCACGTCACGATCTCGTAAGCCGGTAAGTTCAGTGTCGCAAATGCATTTGTCATATGGCTGATCATGATTTCGTTAGGCATCGAAGAAGGCTTAAATTCTTCACGGTCATATCCTCGTCGTCTCACTGTGGCATACATTATTTTTTTCCGTTTCAATTGTGTATTGTGGTATACTTTGTCTCCTAGTACCCCTCCTGGCTCACATGATTATGCCAGCCCTCGCCGGTCCTATCTCTTATTCCTATCTGTCTTCTGTCTGCGTGTCTTTCCTCTCCTCTCTTTATTCTTCCGATAAATTTGTATTGTAATTTATCGCTGCTTGAATGTAGGTTCCTGCTGCTATAGAGAACGTTGGACTTGAACATTTGAGTACTGGCGCCGAAGACGTGAGCCTGGGTTAGGGTTACAGCCTGTCACAACTCGTGCGCGCTTCATTTCATGCGACGATCCTCGTGCTGCTAGTGTCTCCAGAGTTTGAGCTACGATGTCCTCGAGACATTCTGTGCAGCAGCCTAGGGGCTTTCAAGCCTATCCTACTCATAGACCTGCGCAATCTTCACGATCTTTATACCCGACTTTCCTATCCCTCCCGGACACCGTCAAGCTCCAGTTATTATCGGCATCACGAGGCCTGCTTGAAGCCTTTCGCTGGGACATCGTAGTCTCTACCGTCACCAGGTAAGGCTGACTGGGTAAGTACCACAAGCAAACTGACCCAATACCGTTCAGCGACCCCGAAATCCGCGCCAATGTCTACAAATCCGTACTGCTCAACTCGCTCTCCCTAACATCGATCTACACCTTCGACATCCTCCTGCAGCCGCTCGTGCGCGACCAGCAGAAATGGTTCCACAGGAATGTGGGCTGGTTCTACCAGGCGCTGTGGTTGCTCCCCGTCGTTTGTGTATCACTCTACCTCAACGTCAGTCCCGCTCCGCCCTTGCTCTTAATCGATATATCTAATGCATCACCCCGCGCAGAGCTCGTGGTGTGGCCTGATAGCGAAGCGCACATTCATGCTGCAGCACGGGAGCCGCACGGCGCAGCAGGCGCCGGTGACCTATACCGGTCTGCTGACTATGCTCGCGACGTCCGCGTATCGCGTGGTGATGGTGTTCACCTCCATCGTGGTCGGCTTTGCATTGGGTGCGGTGCCGCTCGTCGGTCCGCCGCTTGGGTTCTGCTTCATGTGTTGGGTTGACGCGTGAGTCGTGCGCTCTCCCCGCGAACGCCTGCTGATTTGGAGGCGTAGGTACTATTGTTTTGAGTGAGTACGCGGTTCTGCTGGTCTTGGGCAGCTGCTAATGCTATTGGCAGGTTTATATGGATAGCCCGCGGCATGTCCCTCTCCACACGCGTCCGGCATCTTGAAGAGCGATGGGCATACTACTTTGCTTTTGGTGCGCAAACCCACTCTTCATCTGCCGAGGCCTTTCTGACGCAGCATCAGGTCTACCATCAGCAGCTCTATGCATGTGGGGCAGCAGCCTCGCCAACGCCGCGCTCTTTGCCTTGCTCTTCCCCGCTGTGAGCAGGCCCCGTTTTCTTCTTCCATTCCTGCACTCTAACGAATGTCTCCAGTATATCATAATGGCTATGCACGCCCACCCCGTACCGAAAGATCCGTACAGCCCCGCGGGCACGGAGGACATCATCCGCCACCCGTCGCCATTCGTGCCAATACGGCTGCCTATATTTGCGGCGGTGATATGGCTGAATGACTGGTTCGTGCGCATCATCAGTGTCGGAGGAGGCTCTGGTGCGCGGAGAAGCACCGGCGGTGCGCCACGGGCTGTGCGGCAAATGCGGCGGATGAGCGAAGGGGTGGAGAACGCGGAGGAGGGGCGGGAGCTGGGTAGTGTTCCAGCTGCTCGTGGCGGGCGCCGCAAGATAGATTAACTGGCTACATCATGATCACTTACAATGCATACCCTAATAAGATTTTTTTTGCATGCTACAACTCAACCGAAGCCTGCCCACTCGATTGAGAAATATGTTACTTCCTTCTTCGTTTCGTCCCACCCGCAGAGGAGGTGGGCTTTTTTTGTGGCAGTTCCCAACCGGCCGTGTGCGACGATCTCCATTGGGCGCAGGATCGATGTTGGCGAGTCGTGCACGCTGGCTACGAAGTGTGAGTGGTATCGCAAAGGATCACCTGCCCATCCAGGTCAGCACAGTATGTATTACCAGCGTAAGCGAATCCTACCAGGATACACAAGATAGTCTCCGCCAAACCTGATACCTCCTCCCAAGAAATGGCCACTCTCCCAGAGGCCTCTGAACACGCCACACTTGGCACGTTCATGTACAGTCTCAGGGTAGGCCCATACACCTGCTCTTCGTGCACCCTCGAGAGTGGTATACACGCTTTGAGAGGGGGCATACCACGGGAGCGAGGAGGACGAGGCGGGGATCGTGACCGTGTACGCTGGGATCGTCGCGGGGGTGTCTAGTGTGGCGGAAGGAGGTGCTGGTGCAGGAGTCGTATCTAACAGTGGTTCGTCTCCGGATGCCGCGCGCAGAAGGGCAGCGGCCCGTTTCTTATCCTCACGCGCCTTTCGTTTCCGCTGCGCCTCTTCGGACATCGCGCGCCCCGCGTGCGCGCTCTCCTTCGCTTCTTTCGCGCCTGTGACTGTGAGCTGAAAATTGATACTCTCTATACGCTCGTCATTGTATCTCTGAAACAGTTCTGCAGAGGGTTGATGGTGTGCACGAGGGTCGTCGATGATAACCGCGAGCTCTGGTACGCTGTCAGCTGGTCATGCGGATCCTCCAGAGCATGGAAGCACACCCTTCTCGACGAGAACGACAACTTCCTCTGGCATGAGCACGAGTGGTACACCGAGAAACACATTTTGCTGGGACAGATGCGGAAGGGTTCCTGTGAGGATCCCGCACATGTTGTGCTTTGCGCGAACAGTCGCGATGTCTGACTAGTCTTTAACGGCAAATGGTGAATGCACATTTTGCGAACGTACCATCTACATCCCAGATGTAAGCCTTCTGGTTTGAGACCCGTATGCGGACTCGAGGTTCTGCGACCATCGGTGCGTCCGATCAAGTCAAGTCAAGAAGCGCCCTGGGCGTGTGACTTCGAGTCATCTCGACGACTCGAGGTCTTTAAATTTGCCTACGTCAGCGCTAACTCAGACTGTCCACAGTCCACTCGAACAAGTACAGCGACCACTCCTGGTAATTGACCACGACATTGCGAACATATTCGGTGGAATCATTGCCGTATTGGAGGCACAATATTCGACAATCATGGCTACTAAGTACCACAATATCCCGAATCTGACAAACGATTTCCGAACCAAAAGGCATATACAGGTGATCGGCATGATAGTTCGCAGACGCGCAATGGCGGCATCGCGGGGCCCGGGTCCCGACGACCTTTGATTCAAGTCAATCATCCCGACGGAGCTTAGCAATCAATTGGTATCTGCGACGTAAGCATGGCGCGTACGCCGGTTGATTTATTGTGTGCTATAAAGCAGTTTGCTGTGACGCGTACTAAATCACCCATTCATGTCCATCCCAATAGTCCAAAAGTCCTGGAAGATAGTTCGCAAGGGGAAGCCCTCCGCGGCCCTCTTTTTCGACAAGAAAGCAGCCGTACCATCTCAGCTAAAACCTGGAGAAGTTCTCATCCAGGTCAAGGCAGCGGCTCTCAATCCTGTGTAAGCCGTGTAAAATTGATTGAGAGACTTCGCTGATTTTATGCAGCGGATACAAGCTTATGCAGATGCTGCCAAACATCTTATCCGGCGGTCGGCCATACCCAGCTGAACATGACCTTTCCGGTGTAATTGTAGATATCCACAAGGACACCAAAACAGAGCTCAAGGTCGGAGACAGCGTATTTGGATATATTGAGGTCGAGCTTCAGAGGAAGACGCAACAAGGTGCTATCACGCAGTACACCCGCATGCCTGCATCTTGCCTTGCGCCTCTTCCGCCTACTGTCTCATTCACCGAGGCAGCTGGATTTACACTTGCGGGGCAGACAGCCTGGCAGGGCCTTTTTCAAGTAGGGAAGGTAGAGCCCGGGCAAACTATACTCGTGAATGGCGGGAGCTCCAGTGTCGGAGGTTTCGCCATACAGATGGCCAAGGCCAAGGGGTGCAAGGTCGTAGCCACCGCAAGCTCCAAAAACGAAGAATACGTGAGAAGTCTGGGCGCAGACGAGGCATGCAATTTTTCACAAATCCGAGCATTGCCTTGGCTAAGTCGACTTTTCTAGTTCATTGATTATACTGCAGGCCCGCTTCATCAGGCGCTCATCACGAACCCGCCTTCGCCGAAGTTCCACGTCATCTTCGACGCAGTTGGCCTCTCGGATTCCTCCCTGTACAAACATTCTCGCCTATACCTGGCGCCTAATGGCTGCTATGTGAGCGTGAGCCCCAACGAGCTGAACGCGCAAGCGCTCGGTCTGCTCTTCCACGGCTATCTGCGCCCCAGGTGGCTGGGCGGCGTGCCCGCTGCTTTCAGGTTAGTCTTCATGTGTTGTTCTTGCGCTTAGTCTGATAAAATTTACTAGGACGGTCTTCGTGAGGCACAGCAAAGACGACCTGTATGCGATCAGAGACCTCATCGCAGAAGGTGTGTTACACCATGACCCGATAAATCGTAAATGCTCATTGGCACATTAGGCAAGCTCAAACCCACCGTGGACTCGGTGTTCGCCCTGGAGGATACGCTGAAGGCGTACGAGCGAATCATGAGCCATCGGGCGAGAGGCAAGGTGGTTATAAGGGTTGATCCTGATGCTGAGTGAATGATAATCCGTGAATGAAGAACGCGTAAAATTAGTGCCTATGATGTTCCGACTAATTCACCTACTCTACAGCTACATGACAGTGGGTCTCAAGGAAGCAGATCAGTGGCACGTCTCGCAATGGTCTCTTCCGAGTGGCGATTCTGTCTGATCTTGACGGTGATCACTGGAATCACTGTCAAGATCAAACCCAATCTCCGAAATTTCAAGGAAATCAAACTATATGCGAGACTCTGAGATGCATATTGCCAGCTTTGTGTGCCCACCTTGCGTCGGACTGCCGACGAGATTCGTCTCATAAGCTTGGCGATGTAAGAGTCGTATCCGTAAGGGAAAATAGCGGGTATCCAAGGATTAATTGCACAGATCTGATGAAGTGTACATGGCACATGGATAGTATGAAGTCGCGAATTGCGAATCTTGGACGAGCATGGCAGCCGATGAGGTATCTGAGATGTACTCCAGGTACATTCTCCTCACTTTTCAGGTCATGACCAGGGATATGGACTGTTCAAGCTAACCAGTATATCATGATACGCTCAGTGCGAAGATAAAGATCAAGAGCAGTAGCGTAGTACAGGGGCTTGGCGCGTCTTCGGTTATCTGATTGCCACATACGGACGTCATCATCTTGTTATCTCTCTGTTCCCTGCGTTGCTCAAAGTCACTATGTCTTCCGCTGATCAAGATGTGATCATGCTGCTCGGCGATTCTATCACGCAGGGAGGCTGGAAGGCTGGTGGATTTGCCCAGGAGCTGGCCTGTCAGCAATGCATGATCTCTACTGTAATCTATGGCTGAATGATGGCAATTCAGACAAGTATGCACGCAAATTGGATATTATTAACCGCGGCATGTCTGGATACAACACTGACTGGGGCCTTCCCGTATTTGAGAAGGTGCGCCGTGAAGATTGAGAGCAAAATAGGGGTTTACTCAGGCCATGTTTGCAGTGCTTTGCCAAACAACACGAACAGCAGCATCTCCCCAAAGTCCGCATACTCACCATCTGGTTTGGCGCCAACGACGCTGCGGTCCAGCCGTCGCCCCAGTATGTCCCAATCCCACAATTTGTCGCCAACCTCACGAAAATGGTCCGGATGATCACCTCTTCCTCGTCCCCGTGGCACTCGCCGTCGACGCACATCATTCTCATGACACCCCCGCCCGTCAACTCCTATATGCGGGCAGCAGATCTGGGGTCGCGGGACCCGCCGAGGCCGGCTGATCGCGACTTCGAGACCACAAAGAAGTATGCGGAGGCGGTGGTGGATGTCGCGAAGAAGGAGGGCGTGCATCTCGCTGATATTTGGACTGCTGTATATGACGCAGCTGGCAGGGATGAGCAGGCGCTAGGACGTTACTTGTACGATGGGTTGCACCCGAACGCAGCAGGTTACCAGGTGCGTAACCCCGAAGCCCCGACGTTGACAGACGTTGACCCTGCTGAACCGTGGCGCGGACTAGGTCATCTTTGACGAGCTGATGAAGACGATTTCCGAGAAGCTTCCAGAGTTGCATTATGATAACTTGCCGTTTGTGTATCCCCCGTAAGTAACATCCGAACGCAAGCGCGTCGCGTCGCGTCTGACCGTTTCCAACAGATGGCTGGATAATATCGCGGAGTCACAGAGATTCTAGTTGTGTCCCTGATATGTTGTGACCGAATAGATGACGGTTCCTTGGCGCTGATTGCATGTGGTCGTGGCGTGAGCAGGGTCGGGCCTGAGCCGACATCATTTCTGAAAGTCGAACAAGGGGTGTCGCGGTCACGTGAAGTTGAACATAATACCTGGGAGCATTTACCTTGCCTTTCTTCTTTGTGTTTTCACCCAGGATACCTCGTCGATCAAGGCGTCTTCTATACCTATATCTTTCATCTTTCTATATATCTGGCGCGCGAGGAGTCCTTTGCGGAAAAAGTGCAATTCACGACACACGTCAGAAGCAGCCAGACCGTTTCCAATCGAGGCAGGCGGGGACCTACACACGTCCCCAAACGGTTGTTTGGCCTGCCCCTTCGTTCAAATCTCGTGAGAAACACTTCCTTCCTGACTACCTGCTGGTCTGCATTCTAAGTTGCACATACTCACTTTGCTTCGTGTTCGTCCAGGCACGGCCTCCTCCGTTAACACATTCGCTACGCTCAAGGTGAGTTCGCGCGTTCAACTCGGGCTTGTGTGCGAATAAACGTGTTGTGGATGCGCTCATGTGATGTCGCCGCCGTAGTTGGGGGACAATTGCGGGTTTATCGCATGTACAATTTACAAGACTGGGCGCTGATTCAATTGTATTCTTTGACAGCTCGCTGTCCTGTAGGAAAGCAACGGGCCACGATCCATCCACAGAGCCACAGAGCCGGTCCGTATTTGCTCTCATGCCACTCCATTGTTCCGGGTGCTGACGATCTTCAACCCCCTTGTCTAAACCCCGTGACTCGTACATGCTCTGGTTCATTTCACTACTCTTGTCAAATTCACCTTGAACTCGAACCGAATACACCAACTGGTCTTGGTGCTCGTTAACACACTGTCGCACACCATCCTGGCGGCCCAAAGACTTTCGTCGGACACACAAGAGACAACACGAGCTCCTCAGCCCAACCGTGAATATCACCATAAAATGGGTTTCTTCCGCTCCTCCGCCCCATCCAACAACTTCCTCGCCGCGCCACCTGCCGCGCCACTGCGCAAGAAGAGCCAGCGGTTTTCACGCCCCCGCGACGATGTAGACGAATTCTTATCTTCAGACCTCGAACTCTCGTTCGCCTCCACAATGTCCCTGCATTCACCCCCTCGTACACCGATTGACCTTACACCCGATCTCGAACACTTCGACCGAATGGATATATCACCACTACCACCCGCCGCCAATCCTGTCTTCACCCGAGCTCCCTTCAAGGCAGAGAGCAGCTCCAAGCCCAAGAACCGACCTCGTGCGGCCACGACCGTTTCTCGTGAGTTTGGGCGTGATATGAGCAATATAGCGACTCCTACGCTTCAGCCTCCGACGATATCTATCTCGAAATCAGGAGATTCAACATCACAACCGAAGCGCATTCAGCGTTCGGCACTTCCTTTCGAATGGCTGGCATCAGTCCCCTCTCCTAGAGTCGATGAAGATAGAGCGACGTTTTTGTTTGCGAAGGTGAGAACGACTCCTATTTTGATCTGGACTGGCATGGTTTTTGAGCTAGGCTGACACGCACCTGATTGTCAGCCTCAGGAAGCTATATCTGCGCAAGATATGGAGGACGCTATGGACGTCGACACCATTGTCCCTGGTTCGATGTCGAGGGCCAACCCGCTCTTGTCTTCTCCTCCTGTTTCCGCTGCGCCGACACTAACTCAGTTCAACAATTTGTTTTATGACACGACGTCTCCCAGGCGGTCGTCCGCTGAAAGCTATGACTCCCCCGCAGGACCCCTTCCCAAAAAGCGCCGCTCTTTGTCCCCCGAGTCTGTTCACTCCCCTCGCCGTCATGGAGTAGTCGACGAGTCTTCCCCCGCCCCTCCTTCGTCTCCGATGGCTAAGAAACTCGAAAGGAAATCCAGTGGTCCTCTCTTGTCAGCCTTCGTCTGCAAACCATCTCTTGCAGGTTTAGGTCCTCCTCCCGCCAATCCCAATAAGAGATCCAGGAGGCCGGTCTTCTCAGCCATGGTGCAACCCTCGGATATGGACCGCGCACAGTCCGCCTATCCTGTCGCTGATGGGCATGTCTCCCAGCCTCGCGGGCTCCCTCCCACGCGCAGGGCGTTCTCTGCGATGCTGATACCAGGACAGGTGCCAGATATATCTGGAGACGAGTCTTCTATGGAAGGCCCAGATATGTCTTCTCCAGCACAGGCGTACTCTAAGCGCCAGCAGGTTAAGACTATCAGGAGATGCGACGGGACAGATGATTTCAGACCTTTGACGGGTGCGACTGCTATGAACAAGAGGGACGTGCTTGAGAGCCCCTCCGCTAAGTTCCTGGCCGCAGGGATGCCAGGGTTCGGAGATAACGAGGCACACGGCAAAATCCTGCCTTGTCATCGTGTCCGGGAGGATGGATTAATGAGAATCAACCCTCAAACCGTACGTCTTGTCATTCTTCCAAGAACCTGTTCTGACGCAATACTGTAGATGGACAAGCTCCTTGATGGTTCGTTTGACTCGCAAATCACTGAGTACCATGTTATAGATTGTCGTTTCGACTACGAGTACAACGGCGGCCATATTCCTGGTGCCATTAACATCAACACCACCAGTGGTGTTGAAGAATTCTTATTGGGCTCCACTCTTAATAAGCCCAAGCAATCGGTCAGCGGTGACCCTGCCAAGAAGACTATTCTTGTTTTCCACTGCGAGTTCAGCGTCAAGAGGGCACCCACGTTGTAAGTCTTTGAACCAGCGTCTATGAACATATCTGATGTGCATATTCCAGCGCGAAGCATTTACGTTCCAAGGACAGGGCTATGAACAACCACGTGTACCCTAGGATCCACTACCCTGAGGTCTATATCCTCGAAGGTGGCTACTGCCAGTACTTTAAAGAGTGTGCCGCGCGCTGTGAACCGCCAGCCTACGTAACCATGGATGACCCTAACCACGCGTTGTCCCGTAAGGAGGACCTCGACCAGTTCCGGAAAGCCAAGTTCGGCCGCACAAAGTCCTATGCGTACGGCGAAGGTGCTGTCAAGATGAACATGATGTCCCAGCAGCAGGTCAAGCGCATCACTGCACCGAGTGGGGGTGGTCAACTCTTTGCGGCGGCTGATGCTGCTCGTAGTCGGCGCAAAGACCATTTGACTACACTTCCCGAGGATGCCAATGCCACGCTTCACAGCGAAGACGATGATACAGATATTGGCGATAGTCCTTGCCCGCCTCCTACTAGGAATTGCGCGTTCAAGGGGAAGAAGCTCTCGCGCGCTCCTTTTGCGCGTGCTGAGACGTACGGCCCTGCTCGCATGGCATACTAAGCACGATGTCTCTAGATATCCCTCTAGATGTCCAGCTTCCGCTCATCCTCCTGTCTGCTTGCCCGCTCATCGCTATATCAAGAAGTCCTCCTCTGTAACTCGACACACGCAACACGAATAAACCTATCTTCGACGACCATCTCCATGATCTCAAGACTTTCGACCACTCGATCTCATCACTGTCTTTGCTCTGGTTCGCCCCACACGCATCTCACACTCGTTCTCTCGCATCATAGTCCAGTTACTCGCATCCGCCAGCAGGCTTTCAAAATCATCTCAGCATCCAACTATAGCCAATCAGTTAACCGCATCCCAAGCTACCCTTGTTTGACTATCTTCCTTGCATTGCATCGCTGGGTGTTGGTTATGTACTCATCCATCAATTGTTTTTGTTATATCTTTCCACTCCCAACATGCCCCCCCACGGACATCAACGCCGCTTTTCACTCCGCGTTTCTATCTCCTCATCCTATCTATTTCCTTAGTTATCTTTTCTATCTATTGACTCTGGATCCAGCTCGTCTGTGACGTCTTTGGCTCTTCCCAAGTCTACTTATGATGTCCTCCCTCGAACTTTTTTTTGTTTTTTGAACTTTGTTATGTTACGTCCAATTATTTGATCTGCATCACAATCAAGCAAACCGGACCGCATTCTCTTCTGCGACATGGCTCGCTCTTTACCTACACACTTTCATACCACGGAAATGTTTCCTTTTCACTCTTCCGCAGTTTTGTTCCATACATTTCTTGTTTTCTCTTTCTTCTGCATAATATTCACACTCTCCTCTCGGACACATCCATGTACATACTGAGATTTAAATAATTCTCCCGAGCTTGTTCATTTACAGTGTGTCCCAGC
>JACXVL010000257.1:16532-37667 GCA_014898675.1 Athelia sp. TMB | reverse complement strand
CTTTTGAAGACACGCTGAAAGCTTATGATAGGCTTATGAGTCATCGTGCGAAAGGCAAGGTGGTCATACGAGTTGACCCCGAGGCCGAGTAACCCTCGAAAGCAAGTATATAAACAAAAATTAGTTCTAGTAGTGTCCAGATGTGCATAAAATGTGTACGGCGTTTCCTCACACCGCTTAATCGCCTCTGTCATGACGAAGCCAGCTTCCACAGCAGAGCTGTGTAATCCTTCTTGTTGTCGTCGAAGGAAACCAAATGCACATCGCCTGTCTCTGCGCCTGAAATGGCGGTTCAGTATACAGCACTCGAACATACACAGAACACTTACGGACGAGCATCTTATTCAGTCTCCCGTCCTTATCCGCAACAGGCTCAAACCCTAGTCCCTTGAAGAGTTGCAGCCGCAATCTAGATAAAGTGAGCGATGCTGACTGTGACTTGCACGATGAAGGAGCTTACGCGGTTCCATCCAGATCTTTCTCGTGCTCGGCGGCTGGGTCATATTCTTCCAGCGTCCTAGCCTCCTCTTTCAGCCGGGCAAGTTCTGCTTCCTTGCTTGCTAGAGACGACTCTGCATCGTTGATTGCTTTCGCCAATGATAGCCGCGAAGTTTCGAGATCATTTATATGTGAGGCATGTTCAGCCGCTGAGGGGACTGTCGGGGGTCTTGTGGCAGATATGCGGGCTGCTTCCAATGTACGCGAGAGCGCTGTTGGGCGTGCCTTTAAGACAAAGGGCTGAGGAGCCGATTGTAATTCTTGCCTTTTAGATTAGCATGCGCTTCTTCGAGCTCCTTTTTCCTTTGGGCCTTTGTGGCAACGGTTTGTTGCTCTGTCTCGGCAATAGTGATATAGTCCTCGTCAGGATCCAGCATGGGAGCCATGTCCTTGATTAATTTGCTATAAAAGATAGATCATTAGACGAAGTTTCTCTATTCTGAAGCTGATATGCACATAGCCTCTTGAAGATCTGTTGAATGCGCCATGCTGGGCGGGTTATTGAGTTGTAGTTGAGATCAAATCGACGCGACAAACATTGAAACAAGCGCCATCGAGAGATCACGTGGTTCGAAACTTGCTTCTAGCTCTTCCCCCTCATCTCCGCGCGCTATGCTATTGATGTGCACATTTTGCATTGGTCATGTTCCTCTCAGTCGCACCGACAGACCACCTATTATATTTGACCATCTCATAAAGGTAGATCACACCGACATTCCTTTGACTCTGCCTTTTGGCGAGTGATTACACTCCTTTATCGCAAACTTGCCTTGCCATGGATCGGAGAGACGTAGAAGCTGGCCATGCAACTAGCCGTGGAGCGCACGGAGGTATGAATTATCCTTGACTCTCTCAAATGTCAAGTCTGATTTTGCCTTGGGATAGTTGGCGTTCATTCGAGTGACCAGACGAGCTACGATGACCCATCGTCGAAAATTTGGTCGGTCTATGTAGATGAAGCTGAAGCATACGATAAGGTCCTTATGGAGGGCTGGGTCTCCGACATGGATGGCATTCTTATCTTCGTACGTGGACTCAAATAGTTCAATTCTATCCACCATCTCATTCCCCATAGTCTGGGTTATTCTCTGCTTCCGTGACAGCATTTATCATTGAGAGCTACAAAACACTCATGCCTACCACAAACGATTCTGGTCATACCGTCTTGTTGCTGAACCAAATCTCTCAGCAGCTCGCTGATATGTCGAACGGCGTCACCACCTCCATACCCCCATATCGCCCGTTCAGCCCCACGACTTCAGCACTCCGCGTAAATGCATTCTGGTTCCTCAGCTTGTGCTTTGGCTTGATGTGCGCCCTTGCGGCTACTCTCGTTCAGCAATGGGCCAGACATTACTTGCAAGCCATTGAACGAAGACCAGCACCCCACAAGAAAGCTCGCATTCGTGCATACCTCTATCAAGGCATTGAGAGCTTTGGGATGAGGACCGTTGTGGAAATGATCCCAACTCTCATGCACATCGCAGTGTTTTTGTTCTTTGCAGGTCTCGTCGATTTCCTGTTCGCCATCAATCCGTTTGTCGCAAAGACAACGCTCGGGATCGTGGCATTTTGCCCAGCGCTCTACACATTCATTACATTCTTGCCGATATTTCGGCCAGACTCACCTTACAAATCTCCGCTGTCGGGAATCTTCTGGCGGGTGCTGCAGTTCCTCGGTCTTCTGCGCTATACCGATTCATTTGGCACTCGCAATTACATCGAGGGCAGCATGGAACAGGGGCGAGAGCTGCTAGCTACTCAAGAATTACCGGGGCGGCATCAGCGAGACGCCGATGCGCTCTCGTGGACAATGGAATCTTTGACGGATAACATCGAGCTGGAGCCCTTTGTGGAAGGTATCCCCGCGTTCATCAGCTGTGGGCAGCCCACCGCATATATGATGCGTCAGCTAGTGACTAATAAAGATACGGCACTCATGGACCGGATTAGTCGACTGCTGATGACCTGCATAGAGCCGGGGGTTCTGACCGAGGATCGGAGGCGCAAACGCTCCATCACCTGCTTGAATGCGATCTCGTCGTTGATTACGATGACACCATCGATGTTCTGGGTTACCACAGCTTGCAGTGAAGATCTGGCCTGGAAGTTAAAAGAATTCCACAATCAATCTGACGCAGCCTTCCGGAGCTCTGCCCTGGCTGCAATAGACGTTGTGGTCACACACTTGCAAAGTCAGATCCTGGCGGCCATCTGGTTCGAAAATCCCAAGGCGCGCGGTCCAATGCCATCAAATACCACCAGGAGCTCTATTAATCTGCCAGAGGAGGTCACCCAGGGCACTCTTGCAAAAGGCCTACGCGTACTCCATATCTTAGATTCGATGGATGGATTGATTGAAATAATCCCTGCGATAATTCCAACAATAGAAGACTATGGAGTCTTGCCGTTGACGGAGGTCCTGTTGGCACGCTGCCAATACTTCCACATACCACAGCTGCTAGCCAAATGCAAGGACACTCCGTCGTCCAACTCGAGCAAACGACACAGACGAGCTTTAGCGTGCTTGAAAGCAAGTAGTGCCATGGCATCGTACAATTTTGTACATTCCACCACTGCCGAGACCATCCCAGCTTTCATCAAGGACGAGGCGCCCGACATTGCTCACTTTGCCAACTGCACCATTGCCCGGTTAGCCTGTCACTTACAATCCAACATAGTAGATTCCATCTTGGAATCTTCAAATCGGGTACCTTCTTCCGACTGCCTGCCTAATAGCAAGCATGCTAATTTGTGGGAATCCTGTCAATCTATGGCTGGCCACTATCGCAAACTGAATGCACTGGGCGTTATGAACGCGTTTACAAATAATGACGACAAGGAGCTGCTTCTTCGGGCGCTACGATTGGGATTTAATCTGAAGTGGTCTCAAGAAAATCCCGACAGAGATCAAGATAGTGCCAGGATAGAAGATTTCCGGACCATTTTGCCAACGGACGATATCTGCCAACTCGAGCGGCTCGAGCTGCGTACTTCAAGAGGCAAACAGCTATCCCAATTCGCTATTACCTTGAAGATTACCTTGAATAGAGGTCACATCGCGGTCCTCATAGCTTTTATCTCATTCGTCGCTAATTCCGCTTTCCCCACGTTCACGGCGCTTGAACTAATAGCGGAAACCCTTCACTTTCTAACACCAAATCTCAGCGCACGCTTTGTTAATCGTCGAACGCAGGCCCTGCTGGTCGAGTCTGTGCGAAAATGTGTATTCAAGTTGCACGCGGACATCGAGAAAATTCATAAAACTAACTCCTCAGATAAGGACGTAGCGCACGGGATCATAAACATGCTGCTCGCTGCTCTGGAAACGACGGGAGATCCAAACGTGATTGCGGATGCGCAGGTCGTCCTAAACGACTATCTCGACAAGTGTGATCCAGACTGCAAGGCCGCGATGACCACACTTCAAAAGGTGCCCACACCGTCTTCTTTTGCACCTTGAGGAATCTAATATGGATGTGTACAGTTAAAGGCTACAAGACCTTTGGTACCCTTTGACTAATATGTTTTCGATAGACTTTCTGTTTTCTACGCAGCGTAGACGCACCGCGTCTGTTTATCATTGGACCCTGTAATATGAGACGGACTCTTCATATATTGCCTAGATATTGGATTCCGCTGTGGCTTGGACATTTCATTAAGTATACAATATCTACCTCTACTGGAAAATAACAATATATGACAGTGGTATAACAAACTCGACGAACTCTTAAGATTGCGAGATGACCTGTGATAAAACCGAGCCGTTAGAATGTGGGCACTTAAGAGCGCAATGAGATTAGCGTACTGGTGTGGTTGACTTCAAAACCCATATCTTCTTGTCCTTGCTTTTCTCCGCGATCTCCTTGATCTTCGCCTCGATTGCGTTCTTCTTGACCTTGTGGTCGCGTAGATCTTGGAAAACAGTTTCCACCAAGAGAATAAAGCTGCCAGTCGCAAGAGCATTGATCTTGCTTGTGAGTGTTGGCAGGTGTGCATCCGGAAATGCAGTCTTGGGAGTTTGAGCAGAATGTGCACGCTTTGTTTGAGGCATTTGACCAATGGGAGCCAATGGCTGGGTGGACGGGATATTTCCTGGTGTAAGGATACGATTCGGCAGTGACGGAACAGCGAATGTTGAAGTAGTTGCAGACTCTTTAGCAACTTTGACCTGCTGTTCATCAACCGACACAAATGTGAAGGGATCGATAGGATAAGGGGTGTCTGTTCGGAGATGACTGGGTCAACAATTGCTAGAAAACATTTCAAAGATCGCATACCGTTGAATAATTGAATTCGGTACGACTCAAAAGGTTCATATGAGCATTGCCCCACCGAGGTTTCCCAGCATGGTCCTTTCACAAAAGGCACCAGAGGGACAACAACCTTGCGCTTCTTGCCAATCTTCCTCTCCCCGTCGTCTGCCTTGCGCTTACTTGGGAAGTTTAACGTCGCGAGGACCTCCACCTCGGAGTCTGCAGATGGCGCCGGGATCTCTTCAATTTCGTCATCAGAGACTAACCAGCTGTCCAAATCGGAGTCCGCCTCGCTCGCAACGTCATCATCATCTGCTCCTTCATGGACATCGTCTGCATTATCGTTTCCTTCATCCTCCCATTCTTGTCCACTGTCGTAGTCATACTCCATAGCAATCGGGTCGCGTGCACGATTCAAATGTGTCGTTGGACCAAAGGCCTTCGAGTGACGGGTCCAAGTACCAAAATAACCGGGGCGGGCGTCCTCGTGAAATATTAGAACCTTAGCAGGCAATGCTCTGCGGTTGCGTAGAACGGAAAGCAAAGAGCGGACTCGAGAAGGATCGTCCGCTATCTCAGCCTCGTTCAATTGCGCTATGATATCACGAGTTACAACGCGTGGTGCGTAGAGGCGGCGTCGTGGTGCGGTAGTAAATAAAGAATCTGCGGATGGTGGCATGGTGGAAATAATTGCCCGAATATGCTCTGAGACTCTGTGTTAGAGGAAAAGAAATTGAGATTCTAGCTAGACGAACCTGTAGCCGTCAATTGTCCTAGATCTGCTCCGCTATATGTGTCTTGCATCGTGCGGTCGACGGTTTCTTCATCATGGAGAGCAAAGTCTTCATCGTCTATTAATATAACTTCTCGAGCTTTGTTCTTTCGCAAGAACCAGTTGGTAGGTGCCACATCTGCGTCTTTCTTGACGACGAACGGCTTGAAAGTCTTTTCGAAGGCTGTCTGGCTTGAGGAAGGGCCAGCAACTTTGGACGCGATAGCAACATCAGAATCCGTGGTGGGTGATTCCCGATTGTTAACTTTGGGTTTGCTGAAGAAGGTGGCCATAAGAGATCGTGATTTAATCTGAGCCTCTTTCGCTTTCTTTTCCTTCTCGGCCTTCGCGGCTTTCTTCTCTAATCTTTCTTTCTCCTGTATGGAGTTAGCAACTGCATGAAAAACAAGCTTGTAGGTGTGACCAACTTTGGCTAATTTTTCGGGATCCACTTCTTTCTTTGGACGGCCTGGTCCGACCTTCGATGTGGATGCCTCGAGGGCCTGGAAGAAGCACGATGAGGTTCCATTACCAAGACGGTTCGAACATGGGTACATACTGCGTCATTCTCTACATTTTCAGAGTTCTTTTGTTGCTTCTTGACTTGCTGCGGCGACTCTTGTGGTTCTGCTTCGATGGGTTTGCTGGGTGAGACGCTGTCTTGGTTCGAATCCTTTGTCGGAAGCTTCACAGCACGCTTGGGATCGAATATCTTGTCACGCTCTTCCTGGGTCAATGCTTCGAACAACGCTTGCAAATCTTCCTTCGCCTACCTCGTTTCAGTACAGATGCTGCCTGAGGGAGCAGATATAACGCACCTGGACTCTTTCAGACCTTCTAGCATCAATCTTCTCTCTGAGGGCCTTAGGTAGCCACTCCCGGTGTTCTGATTTAACCTCCCATCGCCAAATACAGACTGCTGCGGGAGGCCTCGCAATACCGGTCGGGTTATCAAGACCATAGTTAATTCGACTGAGAATAGATGTAATGGCAGATTCCAAGATAGGTAGGGGGAGTGATGCTGCCACGTTGGTGCTGTCGCTATTGATATCATCGTCATCCAGAGTCGGGAGGAGCTGTCCACGGATGTGCTTCGCGAGCGCGCTGGCCGTTTTGTCACTTTATGGGTCCCAGAATCAGGAATCTTCGACAATTGAGTGTTCGACTACCAACCTACCTTTCGTGGCCCAACTTGGCGATGAGTGGTTTATGTTCGTCGGGAAACACAGGAAGGGGAGTATCCCGGCGCGCAATGCGATCTTCTAGCATTTCGCGAAATTTGATGGTTTCTGAGATCGAAAAGCAGAGTCTGTTAATCGGTAGTAAGATTGCCAGCATAGTTGTTCTGTACCAGACATCGTCTCCGAGTTCTTTTCGAAAGTCATCGGCTTCTGCTTGAATACGACCTTCCCGTTCTTCAATTCAGCTACAAGGCGTTTCTCGTGTTTTTCTACGATATTTGACGCGTCAGAGAGTACATCATGTCAAATAAAACGCGTCCGGGTTACCATCGCCTGCAGTATTGTCCATTTTTTCTAAATGGTTCTCAATCGTTATGAAATATCGTTGAGCATAGATTCTAGCTTACCTGTCGTTTGTTGGTCCTCACTCTCTACCTTTGAAACTCAAAATGTGAGGTCAAAGGGTTATGTCCGGTACTCGAGGTCGGGGTGTGGTAGGAGAGGTACTCGGAGAGGTGAAAGATTCCCACGAACCCATTCGCGCTGGTGGCTGTCAAGATCGACGCGTTCAGTGGTACAGTACTCACCACTGCAAGTCATGGGCTCCAACTTCTTCGGCGTTCAGGCGGCATCTAAACCTACTGCAAAGCATGTCGTAGATCCAGCTCTGCAGCCTTGGGTAGAGAAATAGTCAGCCGTCTGTTGCATTGTTATTGTATATTGGCTAATGCTGCAACCGTTCAGCCGGCCAAAGACGATCGACGACGTCTCAGCGCAGGAGCATACCATAGCTGTCCTACAAAAGACCCTAACATCAACAAATGCATGTTGCCATTTTGTTTTGCTAAAGAATCTCGTGGCTTACGCCGAATGCAGTTGCCCCATATGCTCTTCTATGGTCCACCCGGAACGGGGAAGACCTCGACCATACTTGCACTCTCAAGGCAACTCTTCGGGCAAGTCCATGCTTGTTGAAAATTCTCTATCGTTCTGAGTACATCTCACAGACCAGATAACTTTCGAAACCGTGTCCTAGAATTGAATGCTTCAGACGAGCGAGGGATATCCATTGTTCGCGAGAAGATCAAGAACTTTGCTCGTCAAACTCCCCGCGCTCAAGCAGTGGCCTCGGATGGAAAGACATACCCTTGTCCACCCTACAAGATAATCATTTTAGACGAAGCCGATTCCATGACGCAGGATGCACAAGGCGCACTGAGACGAATCATGGAAACGTATGCTCGGATAACACGATTCTGTCTTGTTTGCAATTATGTTACGCGGTACGCATTACTCATGATATAACAATCGCCCCTCTCACAGTTTATTTCCTAGAATTATCGAACCTCTCGCTTCCCGCTGCTCTAAATTCCGTTTCACACCTCTTGATCCAACCTCGACTTCGGCACGTCTGTCACACATCGCTGACGCCGAGGGCATCCCTGTTGACCCCTCCGTTATATCTACACTCATTTCAACCTCTTCTGGCGACCTGCGTCGTTCTATAACATACTTGCAGTCCGCCTCCCGCCTTTCTTCTTCTACCGTCCCACCCACAGCAATAACCGCAGGCGACATTCAAGAAATCGCTGGCGTTGTTCCCGATGAGGTAGTAGCGGACTTTGCCAGAACGCTCGGAGTCGAGAGTGTCGGTGATGCCATGGACATAGATGGTGGTTCCCGGACGCCCAAAGGTTTTGAAGGAGTGAAGAAGAAGGTAAAAAAACTTATGAGAGAGGGTTATTCGGGCACACAGATTCTTATGCAGGTTTGTGAACTTTTCTCATGTGTTTAGCAGACCATTGACACGCTTTTGAAGCTGCATGATCTCGTCATCCTTCATCCTACAATAACTGCACGACAGAAATCTCAATGCGCTCTCGCTTTTGCAGAGGCAGACAAGGCACTGTGTGACGGAGCTGACGAAGAACTATGGATATTAGAGGTCGGCTTACAAGTACACAAGGCACTTTCATCTTGATCTCTCCAACCGTCTTTAAGATAGCGCACACATTATTGATGAATGGATGATAATAGAAAAATGCTTCATCTTGCATGCAAGAATACAACAAAATGATGAACAGAACATGCGATAACAAGACAAGGGGAAGTCTCGCCAAACACTCCCAGAGGCTCTACAAGAGAGCTCACCGGATACCAGCGGTTGCCTTCTGCAGAGCCCGCTTGATACCCAGTTGCGCTTTCTTGAGCTCGTCGGCTGTTGAGTCCTCGATCTCAAGCTTCTCCAGTGCCCGTGCAAGCTCAGCCTCGACTTGTCCCTTAGCTCCACGCTTGAGCTTCATGCCAATCTCGGGCGAGGTGATGGTACCCTCGACCTGATGAATGTACGCCTCGAGGTCAGACTTGGCTTCGTGGCGTGCAGAGAACTCCTTGTCGGCGGTCTTGAATTGCTCGGCATCCTTGATCATCTGATCAATCTCAGCAGATGAGAGACGACCAACAGAGTTAGTGATGCCTGCACAGAAGAATTAGCGATAGACTTGATTACAGTAGCGTCATGCTCACTAATGGATGCCTTGCGGCCAGAGGCACGGTCCATTGCGGACACCTTCAAAAGACCGTTGGCGTCAACCTCGAATGTGGTGACAAGCTCAGCCTGGCCACGAAGCATAGGAGGAATGCCGTTGAGCTCAAACTCTCCGAGCAGACGGTTATCGCGGCATTGGGTTCGCTCTCCTTCGTAAACAGGGAAAGTGACAGTGGTCTGGTTGTCTTCAACAGTGGTGAAAGTTCTCGACTTGTTGGTGGGGATAGGGGTGTTACGGGGAACGACGACACCGAAGACATCGCCTTGCATGGCGACACCGAGAGACAAGGGCGCAACGTCGAGGAGGAGGAGGTTCTCAGTCTTCTCAGAAGTCTGACCGGTGAGAACAGCGGCCTGGACAGCAGCGCCGTAGGCAACAGCCTCATCGGGGTTGATGGACTTGTTTAGTTGACGGCCACCGAAGTACTCAGACACGAGGGACTGGATCTTCGGGATACGGGTGGAACCACCGACAAGGACGATGTCATCGACCTTCTCACGGGCCATCTTGGCATCCTTGAGGACCTTCTCTACCGGGTCAAGTGTTGACTTGAACATGGCGGCATTGATCTCCTCGAAACGGGCACGGGTGATGTTGGCAGAGAAGTCTTCGCCCTAAAACCACCGTGTTAATAAGACGTTGATTGATTGCCTGCAAGAAAAAACGTACTTGGAAGAGCGAGTCAACCTCAACTGTAGTCTGAGCGACACTGGAGAGTGTGCGCTTGGCACGCTCACAGGCGCTGCGAAGACGACGGAGGGCACGGGGGTCGTCGGAGATGTCATGCTTGGTCTTCTTCTTGAACTCGGCCTTGAAGTATTCTAAAAGAGTGTTGTCGAAATCTTCACCGCCCAAATGTGTGTCACCAGCGGTCGCCTTGACGGCGAAAACTCCTCCACTGATGTTGAGGAGGGAGACATCGAAAGTTCCTCCACCGAGATCGAAAATGAGGACATTCTTCTCGGCCTTCTCCTGTCTGTCGAGGCCGTATGCAATAGCAGCTGCGGTGGGCTCATTGATGATACGAAGAACGTCGAGACCAGCGATAGCGCCGGCGTCTTTTGTTGCAAGTCGTTGAGAGTCATTGAAGTAAGCCGGTACACTGATGTAAAATGAGAACCAAGATCATAGGGTAAAAAAGATGCACAAACGTGACAACAGCCTTCTTGACAGTTTTACCGAGTTTTGCCTCGGAGATCTCCTTCATTTTCGTGAGGACCATAGACGAGATCTCCTGGGGGCTGAAGGTCTTCTCCTCTCCAAGGTAGCTGACCTGGATGAGAGGAGAACCGTCCTTCTCCACAACAGCGAATGGCCAGTGGGTCATGTCCTATAGATAAGGCGTTAATATATATTGTAGATGCTGAGATCAGCCTCAAGTAACCTTTTTAACATCGGGGTCACTGCAATGCAATTAGCACATGATCCGCCCCCAAAAAATATATGCAGCTTACTCAAATCGTCGTCCAATGAGACGTTTAGCGTCGAAGACAGTGTTGCGAGGATTCATCGCAGCCTGATTTTTGGCGGAGTCGCCGATCAAACGCTCCTCGGAGGAGAAAGCGACATAAGATGGCGTTGTTCGGTTGCCCTCTGTAATCCTGTCAAACAGTGCCTTTGTAGTCGTCCTCAAATAACTCACGGTCGTTGGCGATGATCTCAACACGATCGTTTTGCCAGACACCGACACAGCTGGAAACAGGCGGTGAGCAAAAAAGCTGATTAGCGCGCTGCTGGGCAACCTACGAGTAGGTGGTTCCGAGATCGATACCGATAGCGCCATCGAACAAGTCCTCGGCCATTTTGGTAGGAAAGAAGAGGGTAAAGGGGAGGAAGGGGAGGGTGGTGGATCGGTGTAGAGAGCAAGCAAATCGATACGGATGTCGAAAAAAATTATCAACACGTGCAGGCCTGATTGAGTCCGCATGCCAGCTACTCCCGCGCCACCGTGGACGCTTTCCTCACCTTCTGCATGGCCAGCTCTACCCTCCGTCCTTTGCTCGCGGCAAAGTCGTGTTTAAAACGCGTTTCGGCCGTATCACGACCCTTGGCACGCTGCGTATCTACATCCGTAGATGGAGAACGCCGTTTAGAGTCTTTCGGAGACTGGGCCGATTTCCAGGAGACGCGAATTGGCTACAAGTCGCTGGGTGCGTGCAGTCGTAGAAATTTGCTTCGATAGCTTCTAACATGTCCCACAAGTTGAGCACTTTGAAGGATATGGGTCAACTCAAAACCGAGACAATACATTCCAGCCACACCACAGTTTGCACAGACCACCAGCACCCTCACAAACAACGCTTTCTTCTCTCATAGCCGCAGGTGCACACTTTGGTCACTCAAAGGCCTTGATGAACCCCAATTTTGTACCGTACGCGTACGGTACACGTGCGGGCATTACCCTAATCGACCTGGACCATACATTGCCTCTGCTGCGTCGTGCAGCCAACTTGGTGCGAGCAGTCGCTGCCAAGCAGGGTAGCATTGTTTTCGTGGGTACGCGCCCTGAGTTGCGCAATGTGGTGCGCAAAGCAGCAGAAAGGATTGGGCCGCAAGGGTTTCACGTCGGCGAGCGTTGGCTACCCGGTACATTGACGAACAAGGTGCAATTCTTCGGCTCGTCCGAGGCTCTGGAGCGCAAAATCACACCCGACCTCATGATTCTTCTCAACCCCTTGTCCAATATGAACGCCATTGCGGAGTGCGCGATAGAGCACGTCCCAACCATCGGAATCATAGATTCCAACGTTGACCCCCGAATCGTCATGTACCCTATTCCCGCAAACGACGAGAGCTTGCGGACGGCGGAGTTGATAGCCGGTGTGCTAAGCATAGCAGGACGAGAGGGTGTTGCCCTAGGTGCTGCCGCGCGGGAAGATGCTGGGAGAAAACAAATGAAAGAGCGAATGTCTCGTCAGCGGGTCAAGGAGCAGAGGAGCTCATAATTGCAGCATGGGTCATCAGTATTACAATACAATATATCTTGCGATCTAATAGCGTCATCTATGAAGGGACCACCTTTGCTCGCTCTCTCTGAATGTCGTGCCAGTACTCTTAGAATCACAATCAGCCCCGGTACACTTCTCTAAGTTGAGCGACTTACTTTCCGCGGCAGCGAGTGCACGCACATTGCCTTGTAATTTGTTGATAGTCTCCACGTACTCATCCTCTTCAACACTGTCAAAGACGATTCCCCCGCCTGCTTGAAGATAGGCGACACCCTCTTTGAAGGTCATGGTGCGGATGGCTATGCATGTGTCCATCTCATCCGCGGCGAAATCGAACCGTCCAACAGCTCCCGCATATACACCACGACGCTCTTTTTCTAAGCCAGAGATGAGCTCGATGGCTTTGATTTTAGGTGCACCAGAGACAGTTCCGGCAGGAAAGATGGAACGGAACGCATCAAACCTGCCACAGAGATCGGCAAGGAATATAACGGCATGATTGCATCCTGTGCTCACCTCGTCAAACCTTTCCTCAGCATGCCAGACACTTGAGATGTCAAGTGAATAACGTGACTGAATCTCTCCAGCTCCATGAGCGAGTCAACCTTCACTGTGGCCGGCTGGCAGACCCGGTTCACGTCATTACGAGCGAGATCCACTAGCATGATATGCTCTGCCCGATCCTTTGGAGAAGCTTTCAGCTCCGCGCCGAGCTTTGCATCCTCTGCATGAAATCAGCAACGTGTTCTTTCTTCTTCCCAACAAAGCACCCTTACCTTGTGGGGTTTTGCCCCGCTTGGTCGTCCCGGCGATGGCGTGGTTGAAAACCTTGTTCCCCTCCACCTTGCAGAGCGTCTCCGGGCTAGCGCCAACTATCTGCAGCTCTCCGCAGTCCAGATAGAACATATAAGGACTCGGGTTCACCTGCCGCAAATGCCGATAGGCATTGAAAGGATGCAGCGTGGTCGGCCGCGCCAGCCGCTGCGAAGGCACCGCTTGGATGATATCCCCAGCAACAATATGCTTCTTCAGCGTCGTCACGAAGCCCTCATACCCTTCCTTGCCTACATTCGAGACTGCCTCATTGCCGAGGACGATCGGCGGCTGCGGCACCTCAGGCGTGACTGCGCTCACGATAAGCTTCGCCAATCTCCGCGCCTTTGAAGCTGCCGTTTGATACACGAAGTTGAAATTTGGGGTGCCTGCATTCTGTGGGCAAAACACGTGCGAGACGACCTTGAGCGACTGGTGCAGGTGGTCGTAGATCAAGAGCGTATCCACAAGCATGAACACCGCCTCGGGGATACCGAGCGGGTCAACGAGCTCCCGCGCCGTTTTGGGCTCGAAGTGCTGTATGCAGTCGTACGAGACATATCCGATAGCGCCGCCTGTAAACGTGGGGATTTCGGGAATCTTGATATATTTGTACACAGCAAGTTCCTTCTGAAGGGCAACCATCGGGTCGCCGTTGATCTCCTCATTGGGCCCTGTTTTGATGACCTTGAAGGGGTCTTGGGAATTGTCAGCACGATACCGCAACCCCCCAAGGGCATTGACCTCTCACCAGCGCCGATGAAGCTGTATCTTGCGACGTTCTCTCCAGAAACAATTGATTCTAGCAAGAAGCTATATTTGGAGTCCTTTGCAATGCGCAAATATGCCATGCACGGTGTCAGCAAGTCTGCAGGGAGCTCGACATAGACGGGCACGCAGTTGCCGAGCCGCTGGTGCAGGATGAGGCTCTCCACAGTCGCTTGGGACGGATATGATTTGAGTTTCTGTTATCGCTTCAGCTTCTGGGGTATATAGAGGAGGATTATTGGGGAATTTACCAGTGGATCCATCGTGCTTGTGGTGGTCGAGGGCAAAGAGGCAATGAATAAGTGAGACGCCGCACGCGATCTCGATCAAATCACAATAAAGATTCGGGCGCCTAAGAAATTATCCACATTCCTGCGCAAGCCATGATCACGCCTCGATTTTCGTGCAGTCAGACAGAATCGTCAGTCGTCGTTGCTATCTACTGTCCCTCTGTTCGCGTGAGCCGCCTAGTCACATCTAATACTCGATCATTTCAAAGTCCTCTAACCTCCATAATTGAAGTAGGCCTCCGAGGTGGAGATAAATGTCGACGAGACGCTCTTAACGGTACACATCAACCCGTACTTCTTGCGGCTCAACTTCTCTGGGCACCTTCTCGAAGACGATTCCTCTTCCGCGCGCTACGACCCCGGATCGGGCTACCTCACCGTCACGCTGACAAAGGAGACGCCAGGGGAGACTTTCCGCGACCTAGATCTCCTTGCAAAGCTCCTTGCGCCCCGGCCAAGTGCGCCGACTGCCCCGGCCATCGAGGTCCTGGAAAGCAGTGATATAGAAGGAAAAACTGAGACAATTGACGATGTCCTCGCAGAGAGAACAGAGGGGCTTTTGTTAGATCGCGAGCGCGAGGAAATACTGCATGGTCCGTCCTCCATCTCCCACTGGTACTCTATGATTAGCATATATTTATCACTGATGTAGCTGCTGAAAACGACTGGCATCTGCCACAAGAGCCAGAGCCACTGCGCACCTCGTCGCAGGTGCATTATGGCTTTCTCGACACGCATACCGGGTATTTCGTGCACGTCACGCAGACCGCGAACGAGATCCTCCTCGCTGAGCTTGGCGGGGATGCTGAGACCTGCACACCGAAAGAGCGGAGAGCTCGAAGGATCAAGCATGAAGATGCCAAGTTTGACGAAGAGCATTACATGTAAGCGTCCGCGTGCGCTCGAGCTGTCAGAGGACTGATACGATTATCCTGCAGGGCGGATTACGCGGACGACGCATACATTCGAGAATTCCTCGCATGGAATCAGCCACCCGCGCCCGTGGCTTACACAGAAGAGGAAAACCTCACCATGCTACGGCTCCCCCGTAAAGAATGTATGGCCTCTTAATGACATGCACAGACCAATGCTTACCTTCCCGGCAGATTTATTCAATAGATCGCAGGAGCAAGGACTATATCTGACTCTGCTGACGATCCTCTTCGCGCACGCCTACGACGCGCGCTCGACGCAGGGCGATCCAAGCACAGAGAGCGCGTGGACCCTGGTCGCACTCACGCCCGCCTTCTCCGCGCTGGATCCTGCGCCGTACGGCGCCGGGAGCACCTCCACACCGCTGCCCGCCCCCGCCGAGACGGCCGCGGCCCTGGCGCAGTCCTACCGCCGTGCGCTCGCGTTCCCGCTCTACCGCTCCTTTGCGCTCGCCGAGGCGTGCCGCGCCGATGTCGCGCGCACACTCCTTGCCGACGTGCGTGGGATCGTGCACGCCTTGCTGGAGGTGAAGCGCGTGCTGGACGCGCACGAGGCGTACTACGTGTTCAGCAAGATATGGGTCGACGATTTCTGCACGTGGGTGCAGGTGCACGCGAGTGACGAGTCGATGCGGTTGCTGGGGGAGCAGGTGGGCGCGCTGAAGATGGAGAAGGCCATGGTTGGCTGGGGGCTGGACGACCTGGAGGCGGCAGCCGACCGGGCGGTGGCGGCATCGGTGGACCGGGCAAGTGATAGCGATGACGAATCTGAGTCGGATTGATGCAGGGGGCCGTCAGCCCCCGGTCGCTGGTAGTGAGTGGCAGAAATGAAGTTCCATGATTTCGACAGCGCAGCGCATGTGCACCTCTACGCGCCCACAACGTCGCTTGCGTTGCTTGAAGTTCACGCTGCCTGCGAGCCGAGTTCAGCTCACCCTAGGTTTTCGCGTAGTTGCACCTCGAGGCTCCAGCTGCATCTCCTCGGAAAAACCATCTATCTGATGTGCTTACACCATTTCAACTCATCAAGGTGTGTGTGCATCTGTGTACGTACCCTGAGAGCCATTGAGCTCCTTAAGGCTGCTCCTCGGGCTCTGGTATCGAATAGCCGGCGGATTGCTCGCAACTTGTTGTTGATCTTGCGTACCACCGAGGCGTTTCAGCTTGCAATCGCATTCGTGGCACGACCGTGACAAAGCAATCGCCAGGAAAGATCGCGTCTGCGAGCTGCCAAAGATCGGGAGTCTGTTGAGTCTGATGGGCTGCGCAGCTTGCGATGCCGCTCTGTCAGAGTGTCAAAGCGCTGCATGGGCTTGACAGGCTCGATTATTTCGGAGCCGGCCACACAATAGCGCCTGGGACGTTCTGAACGCTGTGAAAGGTGATGGGCACCCATCCGGCTGGATGACAGGATGTCTGGGTGCAGCAGAGCAAATGGGAACCTCGGTGATACCGGCAGCTCGCACAATTGTCGTGTCACAGTTGTAAGATTCTGTCAAGCTGGTAGACTGCAATCTGCACCCATGCATGAGAATCTAATCTAAATGAAGTAGCCCCGGGCCCTCGAGGTCTCCCGCGGGCCCAGTGCTCGCAAATCCGATGAAATCATGAAACCACCACATGCCCCAGTTTGCAGCTGCCAGATGCCAAAACGCATAATCACAGAGTGCGGAGGTAAATTGTCGGCGCCGAGTCTGTCTCCGCGGTGTCCGCACGCATTTCATTCACCCCAGATAGAGTGCCAGAGCCTGCCAGAGCTGTACAGTCTCGCAGGCGCCGCCAGCGTCAACCGCGGCGCGGCTGGTCACGGGGCAGGTTCACACGGGCGAGCCATGCGCTCCCCAGCCTCCTGGCAGTTTCGTCAACGTCGTGGCGGTATGGGTGCGCGGCCGCGGCGGCCAGCTCGGATCCAGCGCGTTCCGCCTGAGCCAGCGACCTGGCAACCAATTGCGATGTGCGGAGGGCTTCGAATCTGATCCATCCATCATCACATCGCGGCCGTGAGCGAGCTGGAGGTGCCTCTTGAGGCTTTTTCGAATTCGAATTCGAAGTCGGCCGGCCGGCTACCAGAAGCAGTGGGAATGGAACGCACGCAGGCGAAGTCGCCCCGAGAATGGCAGTCCACAACATACCCACAACATGCCCATGTGCGGCGAATTGCTGCGTCTTCTGTCTTCTCTTCGCTGCTTCTTCGCCCCGTCGTCACAGATATTCCTCCGTCCTGCGGCCAGCGATAGCGAGCCGCTGCATCTACCGCCCACACAGTGCCCTCGCGATGCCGCAGAGCAAACAGACCCACGTGATGCCGCCCCATGTGGAGGTGGGGGGCCGGCCCAAAGAGGCAGGACTCGTCCCAAAAGGGGTAGTCCGTGTACGTCCGACGGAGAACAAGTGCCATCGCGCCGGTTGCCGGGCACGTTGTGCCAGAAGCGCTGGGGAATCGAAGCGGGGCGCCAGGTGAAGCGCAGAGGCAGAAAGGAAGACGCGGGAGGGTCAGAAGGCAGGGATGCTGGGCTGGTCTTAAACGCTGGTCTTTGGACGCCGGCTAGAATACGGTGCAGCAGTCTTCTGTGAAGGTTTGGGCTAGAACGCCGGTGTGGCGTGCGAATCTTGGCGTATGTAGATCACTGAATGTGATTCGCGAGGATCCGCGGCGGGGTGACGCGGTGACGGGTGGCGTTTCATTGTTCTCCTCGGGTTCCAGCTCCGCGATCTTAGGCATCTTGCGGCGGATTAGTGTATTGCAATTATGCTAGGGGGCCATCATCAGGGTGACGATGTACCAAGCCTTGCATCTAGGTCACTGAATCAAGCCAAGACCCTGCCCAAATCGACATCAAAACACATTCGCAAATCGATAAGGCATGTATTGCAAATTATATTAAGTAAATGAATGAATGACAATCCCTTTAAGCAAAAAGCCTAAGCTTAGATCCTGCTCATTAGCAGCACGCAGAAGGTGCAGCTCTCAGCCCAAGAGGCCCCAAGAAAGCGTGAAAAATTCTCCAGCGACTAACCAGAGGCGGAGTGGTTGGCGCCACTAGCCAGACGAGTTGATGACGCGCTCGCCCTCGGGGACGACATCGTATCCGCTAGTGCCGAGGTCAGCTGGGAGCGCAGCAGTGCCATCTATTCCCGTGCTTGGCAGGAGGCCCTCCTCTTCCTCCGAGTGCTCCGCCTCCGCTTCTGCGTGCTCGGCCGCGGACGGGATAGGCAGGCATGGCGGGGGCTTGACGAGGTTATTGAAGAGGAACTAAAGGCAACAAGTTAGCAATGCGGGGTTAGAGCACACGCGGAGCTGGACTTACCGTTCCGTAGCTAGTGGTGAGATCGCGCAGATAATCAGTTCTAGCCCACACGTGGAGAGAGAGAAGCGAAGCAGCACTCACACGAGCAGCGCGAAGCCGAGCACCTGCAGCAGGCTCACCGGGAACACGACCACCTCCCAGCCCAAGCCCAGGCTGACCAGCCAGATGACGAGCGTCCGGCACGTGTCCGTGAGGCTGCGCGCCGTCGCGCTCACATGGCGCGTCACGCTGAGCCCGAAGAAGTTGAACAGCGCGATGGAGCACGCGATGACGATGCCGGACCCGAGCACGGCGGGCGTGCCCACGGTCTGATGCCACCCGCGGCCGAGGTCGAAGAAGGGCGAGCGTTCCGCGAGGTGGAGCGATGGGATGGAAAGGATGGGGAGGATGATGAGGATGGAGACCGTGCCGAAGAAGCCTTCCAGGCCGACTGCTGTGAGCGGCGCCACAGAGTACCGGGACATGATCTTTTCTTCGAGGACAAATTGGGTCGCGGTGCTGTGAGGTGTATTAGCACAGCCTGGTGGGGTACAGCCTGAATTGGTTAGAGGGGCACCTACAATATCTGGGCGAAGAGGATGAAGAAGACGCCTAGAAGGCGGTAAGCATGTGAAGCTAGGATTGCTTAGTCTGGGTACGCACCGACTAGGACGGCGGTAGCTTCTGGCTCATCGGTAGGCTCGGGCTCGACGAAACGAATGAGCAAGTTTCCGAGCGGGCTTTCCTTGACAGCCTCCTTGACGAGGCTGCCACTAAGCCCAACGAGCGATACACCAGTCATGACCACGATAAGTGAAACCCATCTGCAGGGACGTCAGTAATTTGGCGCATATAGCGGATAGACGGGCCGCACTGGTAGAGCCAGAGACGCCGGCGGAGGAAGATGACACTCAGCACCCCTACGAAGAGCACCAGCGCACCACGAGTCATCTGGTATATCGAAACCGGTGTGTACAGAAGGCCCACATTCATCAACTGCGTTCGAAATTAATCGATTAGTACTAGTCCGGCCGATAAGAGTGAGCAGATGAGACGTACAGTCGTCCCGGTCAGGTCACACGCGGCAGGAAGCCAGAGAAGCAGCATCTTCCAGCCAGCGAGCTCTTCTGTCTTGGGTTTCACCGGCTGCTCGTCTTCTGTTGCAGCATCGAGATGAATTGCCCCAGCGTTCCGCGACCTAACCCACGCAAAGAGCACGGGGAGGAAGCCTAAACGGTCGATAGAGTCAGTGATGTGCGACTTGCCCGGGACGACGTGGTTCTAACATAGCATTTCCCCGAGAAACATCTGCAATGTTTGCCAGACTGGCTGCTCGTAGAGAACTTCATGACCAGGGTTATCACAGTTCTCAACGCATTGCATGTCCTAAAAGCATGTGAGCATATATGTAAGACTGTGCTCCGCTGGCACACACCTGCCATTTGCTCCATAGCGAGTTGCAGGCGCCCTAAGAAGCGAGTCAGAAGATGGAGTATTCGACAGGGTGGTTGCCTACGGTCAATATCATGCCGGCTATCAGGCCGGGTACAAAAATCTTGGTGGGCATGGTGGTGGTGTGTTGATAGCACTGGGCTGGGACGATTTCCAGATATGGACGCGGAGGGAGTTTACGTGAAGTGTGACCGACTGATCTGCTCCGTGCCAGATTCGATCTCTGGATCTTAGAACACGCGGGGTCAATAACCTCCTCCATCATGCTTCGATTTCTTCTAGTGCGTTGAACCAATTCGAAGCGCAACATCTTATAAAATGCAAAACGCCCAACCTCATTTCCCTCCCGACCGAACCACCCCATCCCTAAACTGTCCCCCCTCCTCCGCCCCCGCTGGCATGGTTGCATTCATCCTTCTTTCAAAGACGGGCAACACTGCAGGTCGCTATTTCCCCTATGTAGGCTACCTTGGCCTCACGGACGTCAGAATTGAGGGTGGTATGTAAGCAGACACTTGTACCAGCGCATATACTCACCCCCAGTGCAGCCGTTCGAACACGGCTCGACGATGGCAAGCTGTTGCCAGCAAAGTCGATCACCGTCAGCGTGCGTTGCTACGAGGCCCGCCTAGGCAAGATCAGCCCGCTCCACACCAACACTCTCGTCGACTATACAGAGGTCCTCTGGACCAAGCCCCAACATCTGGAGCACGCAGATCTCGGGGAGGTAGAGCTGCCGTTTCGCATTACGCTTCCCGCCAACGTCGCAGGGCCGAGCACAGCCAACTATCAAGACTACCGCGTCTGGTGGAGAGTCGAAGCCAGTCAGTACAATTTCCATTTCTGATCATTCTCTCCGCTGACCTCGCCCTCCACACAGCACTAAACCATATTCACATACCTGGCGTGGGCCAGCGTGTCAATAAGCACTTTGAACTGCCTCTCATTCGTTATGATCTGCCCCCGCAGCCTCCCACACCCCCATCAACAGCATCCTCCTATCTCGGGCGGCTGACCAGCAAACCGCGATCACCGACAGTACGATACCGCATATCACTTCCTGGCAAGCCAGTCGGCCCGCAGGACATCGTTTCCCTCCCCATCTCCCTTCAGCCCACTGATCCCGGAGTTTCTATACGCAGCGCCAGTCTCATTGTTGAGCGCCGGATACAACTACAAGAAACATCCCCGACCGCTGTGTCACCCTCATTACCCATCCCCATAGCAGCCACAAATCAGCTCCAGTCTCTGTCAGCACCATCATCATATTCTGCCATCCCGCACGATCAACAGTTTGCCTATTCATCTAATGCCGTTTCCCCATATTCCTCCACAGTCTTCTCAGATGACACTATGCGCCCTCTTCTCCCGCCACCAACGCCTCCCGCC
>JACXVL010000257.1:0-10161 GCA_014898675.1 Athelia sp. TMB | reverse complement strand
GTAGTGCCAAAGCTGTTGTTGTCTTCACTGGGAAAACTACTGCCATTGGCCATATTCATCAATCCATCACGTCGCAGATCAGCGAGAAGACCCCTCTCAAGCGCAAACTGGATGATTTCGGCGACATGCTTGCCAAGGTCATCACTGTCATTTGTGTGCTCGTCTGGCTTGTCAATTTCCGCCATTTCTGGGACCCAGCGCACCACGGTGCTTTGAAAGGGGCTATCTATTATTTCAAGATCGCTGTAGCTCTGGCAGTTGCTGCGATTCCCGAAGGCCTAGCCGCTGTGATCACCGCTTGCCTCGCTCTCGGTACTAAGAAAATGGCCCAAAAGAACGCAATCGTCAGGAACCTGCCTAGCGTTGAGACTTTAGGCTGCACCAATGTCATTTGCTCGGACAAGACGGGCACGTTGACCACGAATCAAATGAGCGTTTCTAAGGTTAGTGCACTGCACTCCGTTCCGGATTCTGGCTAACGTTTACATATGCAGTTCCTCGTGATCGATGCGGCCACTGGCTCCCCCAAGGAATATGCCGTCGAAGGGACCACCTTCTCTCCTTATGGCGCCATTCAGTCCGATGGGAAGACCGCGACGTCTGAACTCTTGTCTGATCCCATTCAAAGGCTGGCAGAAATCAGTTCAATTTGTAATGATGCCAAGATCGTCTATAATTCGGCAAGTGTGTTTCCTGCTCCCGCTAAGCTACCATCTAAATCATGTCGATAGGACAAGGCAGTTTATTCGAACATTGGAGAGCCAACCGAAGCTGCCTTGAAAGTACTCGTCGAGAAAATTGGTTGCAAGGACAGCAATGTCTCCAAGTCCCTCTCGGCGCTTGCCCCAGCTGCTCGTACCTGCGCTGTCAACGAGCACTTCGAAGGCAACATTTCCCGTCTATTAACCATGGAGTTCTCTCGTGATCGCAAGATGATGTCCGTCCTTGTCAAGTTGAATGGCTCCGGTGCCTTGCTCGTCAAAGGCGCTCCTGAGTCTGTTCTCGATCGCTGCACCACCGTTATGATCCACGGTCAAGTTATGCCCCTCACTTCGGAGCTGCGAGCGACTATCGCAGAGCGCATCAGTGTCTACGGCACACAAGGTCTTCGCACACTGGCCCTTGCTTACTCTGACGTGCAAGATCTCGATATCACACACTACCAATCCCAATCTTCCCAGGATTTCGCCAAGTTCGAGCAGAATCTGACTTTCGTCTCGTTGGTTGGCATGTTGGATCCTCCCAGGCCCGAAGTCAAGCTCGCTGTCGCCAACTGCAAGGCTGCAGGCATTCGCGTTATTTGCATCACTGGAGACAACAAGGGCACTGCTGAAACCATTTGCCGGCAAATTGGCATATTTGGCGAAAATGAGGATCTCACTGGAAAGAGCTACACAGGCCGTGAACTTGACGACCTCAGCCACGAGGAGAAAGTTGCCGCCGTACAGAGGGCTAGTTTGTTTTCGCGCACGGAGCCTTCGCACAAGAGCCAGCTTGTTGACTTGTTACAAGGGTTGGGCCTTGTGGTTGCAATGGTATGCCTTGTCTTTGAACTCTTGTTTCTTAATACTCATTAGCCTTCAGACCGGCGACGGTGTCAATGACGCACCTGCTCTGAAGAAAGCCGACATTGGCATTGCTATGGGCAGCGGCACGGACGTCGCCAAGCTCGCTGCCGATATGGTTCTCGCCGACTCCAACTTTGCGACCATAGAACTTGCCGTAGAGGAAGGTAGACTAATCTATAACAACACCAAGCAGTTCATTCGATACCTTAGTGCGTATCTCTTGCTTGGAGCTTCCAACAACCGCTAACCTTCCACAGTCTCATCTAATATTGGCGAGGTTGTCAGCATCTTTTTAACAGTTCTCCTTGGCATGCCCGAAGCATTGATTCCTGTCCAACTCCTTTGGGTCAACTTGGTGACGGACAGCTTGCCTGCTACCGCTCTTGGATTTAATCCTGCGGACCACTCCATCATGCGTTTACCTCCCAGAAACAGCCGCGAGCCTCTCGTTGGCAAGTGGCTGTTCTTCCGGTACATGGTCGTCGGTATCTATGTTGGCTGCGCTACTGTATTCGGGTACGCTTGGTGGTTCATGTTCTACGCCGGTGGACCCCAGATCTCTTTCCACCAACTGGTGAGTAGTATAACTTTCCCAACTAAGTCGTGCACTAATGTTATTGTGTAGACTCATTTCCATCAATGCTCGAGTCTCTTCCCTGAAATTGGGTGTGAGATGTTCACTAACGCAATGTCTCATCGTGCTACTACCATGAGTTTGTCCATCCTGGTCACCGTTGAAATGTTCAACGCTATGAACTCGCTTTCGGAAAACGAGAGTCTCTTCGTAATGCCCGTATGGCATAACCCGTTCCTTGTCGGCGCTATCGCGCTCAGCATGGCACTTCATTTCATGATTCTCTATGTGCCCTTCTTCACTGTAAGCAATGTGAAATTCATTACGAACATGCGAAGCTTAACATGTTTACATAGACGCTATTTGCGATCACTCCCTTGAACTGGATCGAATGGAAGGCTGTGCTGGCTCTAAGTGCGCCAGTGCTAGTCCTAGACGAAATTCTCAAGTTTATTTCCGTAAGTACTTTCACGCGTTCAAAGTTCAGCCCATATTCATCCATCTGTAGGCACGATACGTTGATCCTCCCTCCAAGATGAAGGTAGAATAGATCAGACTGTCTTTATCCTTATGGTTCTAAACTCCGCAATATATAGTTTACTTAGGCACAAATAAATACGCGTGATTCCTTCTAATCGACGCGTCGCTTGGCATCAATAAACACCCGAACGTAAATGACTGCACAGGGCCCGGCACTAGCTCTGCTAGTTTCGCGTAAATTGGTCTAGTTTATTCCAGTCTCTTGCCTCCCCCCCACCCCGCCCTCGACCATACTGCCCTTCACTGGCTATTGCAGTCCAGACACCACAGTCCTTACCGAAAAGCCTCATCAAATTACTACAATGCGTCTCTCCACTGGTCTGTCATTGCTCCTCACGTTTGCGGCGTTACTCGCCTCCGCCGAGCACCTCCCTTCAAAAAGGAGCCACGGCGCATTGAGAAACGCCAGGAGTGACAACAGTAGCAAATTGGTCGCTAAGCGGGATGGTGGATCTCGGTTCACCTACTATCAGGTAAGAACGAGCTCAAGACTGCTACACCTTTCGACAAGAATTGACTTTGTGATGAACAGGATGGACTGGGAGCCTGCGGAAAGACAAACAAGCCCAGTGACTTTGTGAGTCGTGGACCTGTTCCCACCATCTCAGTTTGCTGATTTATTCCGGCAGATTGTTGCACTGAACTCTGCTGTAAGCATGGATCACCGTAATGTCTATAAATCGACTGATAAATTTTGCAGCAATTCGATGGAGGCTCTCATTGCTTTGAGACTATCACTATAACCGTTGGCGACAAGACCAACCAGGCCATGATCATGGACGAGTGCCCAGGCTGCCCAATGTATGTGTATATCAATTCAGTGAAATTAGTATTGCTAACATTTTTACGTAGGTATGGCCTCGACTTCTCGCAGGGACTATTCGACTTCTTTGGTGCAGAGTCAGAGGGTGTTCTCTACGGCGCGTGGAGCTTCGGCAGTGGTGCACCAGCCCCAACTACCTCATCGACTCCGCTACTGCCACTACTAGCTTCTACATTCCACAAGCCAAAGCCTTCCTCAACTTCAACACCTCCCCCTCCTCCTCCCACGACTAAGTCAAAGCCACCTAAGACGTCGTCGTCATCGACTCCCCCTCCTACCACCACAAGCACCAGTCACTCTAAGAGTCACTCTTCCAAGCCACCACCGACTTCCACATTGGTATCTACTTCTTCGACGCCGGTTCCTTCAATCACGAGCTCCGCATTGCCCGTTGCAGAGACTGCGGCTATCCTGCCCGCTACTGAGACCTCCGAGTCGTTCATTTATACCTTTACCAATGCATTTATGGGCCTGAGTGGTCTGTTGGTGGATGCTCAGATTCCCATTTAGAGATATTGCAGCCTAGCACACATGGGACTCATCACTTTATATACCCTACACACTTGGACCGCTGATATACACGGATGCCATTACTACCTTACATCTCTTTGTTGCTACTCGTCTGCAGTCCCTAGCTCCCAATGCTGCATTTATTTGGGTCAGCCACTCGGCGATGTTGAAATTCGTCGGCGTCGGAAGCCGGAGTCAACGGGTGATTGTGTCCGTTCCTGAGACCTTCTCTTCCTCGCAACCTTCTACTCAGTGTTCTTCCCATCGCATCTGTACTTGGTCCTTGCTGGCCTGTCATTCTTTTGTTAACACAGTCTTTTCTATCAAATATTCCAAAATATCAACCTCACCAAATGCTTTCTTCAACTTTGATATCGTTGCTCTCCTTAGCCGCCGTGCCTCTGGTCGCCGCACATTCTAGGAACCCTCGTCATTCCGAAGCGGCTAAGCGTGGTTATTCCTCACTAGCCAAACGTGATTTCTCTGGCCAATTCACTTATTACGCCGATAATACGTGCGTAAAGCGCATATAGTTATGTGTCTCAACCCCCTCTTAACTTTTTTACAGGGATGAGGGTGCATGTGGAGGATGGAACAAGCCTAGCGACTACATCGTTGCCCTGAACGCGCAGGTCAGTCATAGCGCTGCCAAGAACATTCATATGTTATTAAAATAACCTATTGTCAGCAATTCAACAACGGACAGCATTGTGGAGAGACTGTCACTATCACAGTCAATGGCAAAACCCAGTCCGCCACCGTTGTGGATGAGGTACGTGCATGCCATCTCCGCATGATCCTGCGTTCTCACCGCTCCGACATAGTGTATGGGATGTGGATTTGGTGGCCTCGATTTCTCCTCTGGCCTGTTCTCGTCCTTCGCCGACTTGGGCGTCGGAGAGCTTCACGGCACCTGGTCGTTCGGAAGCGGAGGTGGAGGTGGAGGAGATTCGCCTAAGGCCCCGCCGCCCGCCACCACACACGAGAAAACCAGCACCAAGCCCCACACGACCTGGACGCCGCCGACTACGACCTCGAAAACCCACTCGAAAACGCACACCACAACGAGTACCACGTCGACCAAACATACGACATCTACCCACTCTACAACCTCCCACACGTCTTCCTCAAGCTCATCCACATCTTCGGCTTCGTCGTCGTCGTCTGTCAACTACAACAGCGGCGCCGCTGCAGGTCTCGCTCAGGCAACTGGCTATTTGAGCCAGGGAACCACGAACAACCTCGCAGATCTTAACCAGGCTTTTATTGGTCTGGCCGCTCTGTTTGTTGCGGCATCCGACGAGAATTAGCGCTCTAGATTTTTGTCAGGCTCTCTACTGGTCTCATCGTCGTTACATCTACTTCATTTTGATTTTCTTCGTGTTGTTCGTCTATACCAGGTGTTTCTTGCTCAATTAACATACAGCGCACACCTTCTGCTGTGCGATTAGGGTCGCTTAACTATTTAATTATGAGCTTGCTGCGCGCTGTTGTGATAATAAGCAAACTCGAGTATATTGATACACATGAAAACCGTACAAAAAAGCAAGATATAGTACACAGTGTACATAGTCAAGATAAGTAGCTATATATGTGAGGGCTCCTTGTCCCACTCAACAGAAGCACTGCACCAATAGGACATTAAGGCCCTGCTGCTTCACCCAGGTCAACGAGGCAGGGTTCTTCTTCTTTCGAATGCTCTTGACAAGTGAGCCCCTGCTGGCGTGCATGATGCGCTTCAACGCATCTTGGCCTTTCTCGCGCTCGGCCATATACTCACGAATGTTAATGTGAGCTTCGGCTTTGAGCAGCTTCTTGGCCTGGGTGACGGTGGACGGCAATGAAGAGGCTTCCGCGACGCCAAGCTCGACGATGAGAGAGTGCAGCAATGTGAGCTTGCAAGCAGTGTCTTTGCTGTCGGGGCTCGAGAGGTAACCCGTGATGAAGCTCGAGGCGTCTTCGTAGCCTGTCACGGTGGCGGTGGAGGTGGTGCTATCTTCACTTGCCACAGAGGATGTGTCATCGGCAATGGAGGACGTGTCGTCGACAATGGAGGATGCATCGTCGACGATGGGGAAGTCGCGGTGGGGCGCGGCTGCGATAGCAGCTCGTAAGGCCTTCCTCGCCTTTCTGCGCTGCCCCTTCGTCAACCCAGCATCCGAAGGCTGCTGGCTAGCGACGGAAGAGGCATCGTCGACAACAGGAAACCTTCCGTCCGACGCTGAAACCACGGCCTCTCGCGCTCTCCGCCTGGCCAACTTCGCCTTCCGCTTCAACTTCCTCTGCGCCTTCTGCGCCTCGGTCAAGACAGGCTTGACCTTTGTCTTGGTCGACACGGGAGGAGTGATTGCTTGGGAAGTGGGAGCTGCTGGCGCAGAGGTTGTAGTTGAGGAGCGCCCGACGCCGAGCCGAAGAGAAACCGCATCACGAATGAAGGCGGCCGCAGAGGACTGACTCATCGACATTGAAGACATCGCAGAGGATATCACATCGTCGGTACTGAAAGTAGATTCCCCAGAGGGCGACAGAATGCCCGTGCGGCATGGTGATCGCGCCCGACTCAAAACGACGAAGTCGTCGTCGTCCGAGTCGGACAGAAGGTTATCTGGGCCCGAGTCCGAAGATGAATCGTCGGAAGACTCCTGAGGATATATCACCTCATCATCAGACGATGCTGGTGCTGAGGATAGGAAGTCAAAGGAGGAGGTGGAAGTCGGCGAGGTCGCCATGGTGTAAAATGTATGAAAGATCTGGGGGGCACAACCTGGTTAAGATCTTCGAGTTCCACAGTAGAGAGATAACACTTACAGAAGAGCGCACTCTAGCTGAGCAAGTAAAAGAATGAGAAAGGATAAGAGAAAGCAGAGATTGACGGGAACGACAGAGAGGATGTGAAAGGAGAGAAAGCAGGGTGAGCCGAGGAGAGGGAAGGCCACTCTAATAGCTGATAGGTTGCTCAATTGTCCCGACTCGGAGTCTATCAGCTAGTCACCTGTCAAACATGTCAAAGCAGGTAAATAACCGTAAACTTCAGGTAAATCAGTATCGAAGTAGTTGCTATACAGCATGAAAATCGTATAAGACACCCCACTGCCGTCAATTGACAATGTTCTACTAAACGAGAGTGGGAGTGACTTCACTACCAAGTATAGGTTGGATGAACCCTGCAAATAGTCCGGAACTTACCATGGCCAGTGGCACGAATTCAGCCTGCAGGCTTGCCACCGCAAGATGCTTGAGATCCGCACCTCCTGCCGCTCGACTGGGACCCTTTAAGCGGCCTTGTAATCGAGTAAGGTATCTGACAACCTTCCTTGTTCTCCCCGAATTTATCTGTGACGCTGAACTTCTGTAATGATATCGTCATTAGTTCGCCATTGGGTTCGCCACTCTCCTAAACACTGGTACAGTGAAATTGGGATCACACGAACTAGATTGATTCGGCTTCTCCGTGGCTTTGTCTGGAAGGTACGATTATCTCGATGAATCGTGGTCGAATTGGGCGCGAGAGGAGGCACGAGTTTTAATCATGTCACCTCGCGAGGTTTCGTGGACTGAAATAGCGAAGTTCAAGTTGAATAACTAATTGGCCTGATGTCAAAACGGATCTGCATATAACGAGTCATACCAGTATGCTTTGCTATACACATACTGACTGTGGATTGACCTAGGCGGTTTGCACCAACGTCCAAGAGTGCATGTACGTATATAGAATGGCTGTATCCCAGACCAATCATCTGAGAAATAGTATCGACGAGGGCTTGTTATCAACGTAGATGGGCGCATTGAGAGGGGATATATGCTCAGTCAATTATAAACTACATAATCTAAAAAGGTTTGCCACCCATCCCCGCATCACTGCACAATCTTCCAGTAGACAATTGTATTGCCATAGCCCCCAACCGCACACTGCTCCACCTCGGACCTCTTCCACGCATTACCCTTCATATCCCGCACCTTCATGGTCTTCTTCATTAGCATCACCCGCGAGCCGTCGCGCTTCTCGAGATTTGTGGGCGCCGCGAGGCTGGTGCGTTTCCCGTTGCCGAGCTCGTATGTCTGGTTTGCGCCCCATACGAGCAGGTCGCGGCCGCCACCACCGGATCCCGAGTGCTCGTGCGTGTCCAGCGTCAAGAGAACGTGGCCAGTCGGGGAGATGGACAAGGCGTGAGGGACGAGCGGCCGGAGCGCATTGGCTTTGTCGCTGTCTGCACATAGAATAATTGTTAGGAACAATCTTACTGAAGTCGAGAGATTAATTACATTCGAGAAGACCGCTGACGCTCTTCGCGCGCAGCGGGTTACCTTGCGCGTTGGAGAAAAGATTATTGCCAAGGCCACCCCAACGGCCATTACCGCACATGAGCAGGTCGACTGTTCGGACGCCTCTCTCGTCGATGCGCTCGACAGTGAAACCAGTCAAGCTGCCGCCAGAGTATATATCAAGGCATTTTGACCGTATTTTGCTCGACACAGTGCGCGACAGAACAATTTCTGTGGGGACCGTGATGGTGTCTAACGTGACATTTCCACCCAGGCCAATTTGTCTGACATGTTGCATCAGTATCATTCTGCCAGAGGCGTATGGATTCAATTTACCCATATTCATTTGCGCCCCAGCCGAGGACCCTGCCTGAATCCGTCTTGGCGAAGCTGGTACGCCCTGCTGCAAGAACCTGAGTCATCGTGATACCCTTCAATCCTGGAATCTCAAATAGAGTATCGGAGAATCGCAGTTTCTCATCGTTATAGTCGGGTAACACCTCTTGTTGTGCGGACTTTTCAGTAATTTGCCTGTTGTACGGGGCAGATTTTGCATAAGGATCTTGTACGGACTTTGGGATCAATTCCACATGTGTACGTCCAGAAGAGCCCTGTGCGGGGATATCAAACTTGCGAAAGCCTAACTGGCCGTGCGAGTTGGCGTTCTTCGTGATGGGGTGGGCGAACGTCCGGCCCGATGAGGTGACCGCAAGCAGGTGGTCTGAACCAGCTGAGATGGAGACGAATCTGGAAATTACGATAAATGACTGCATTGCGTGAGACCGGAGAAACTCACCTCTCTCGCCAGTGAAGAGCATGTTGAGGTAGAATTTCAGCATAGTCAATAGATTGTTCGGGGCCGAGGATAAATCCTGGTCGATACCAGGCCGAGGTTGAGGGTGCGGAAGCGCCTGGCTTGGTGGCCTGGTGTGCTGCACTAGCAGCGAATACGTACACACTTCCAGAAGAAGATAAAGCAAAAACTTTATTATCAGTTAACGCAATGTGAGTGATATCCTGAAGCATAGCTTAGTGTATATTTACTGAAGGCTATTGAGAATCTTACCTTGCCACGCAAAGTCAAAATTGGGCTCCTTTGTGCATCTAATGAGGACGGGGAGTTGCCAAAGAATCCATCTCCCCATTGATACACATCTCCACGTGCGTCGACACATGCAGCATGTCTTTCGTGCAAAGCGAGGTCCCGAAGAGCGGCGTTTTGTAACCAAGCAGCAGATGCTGGTGTCCGAATTGACTCTACTCCAGGGCTCTGCGGTGCTATCAAATTATAGCTATTCAATGTCAGTTTAGTGTTAGGAATCAATATGAGATTCCTTCACTTGTTGGATCCCCATACTACCCCTCCAAGCGCGCCGTCGTCAAAGCCAATGGTAAGGTCATCTCGAGCCTTGTCAATGAGTTCGGCGGGGGATGCATCATTATGAAGAGTCTTGATGGACGAGTACCATAGGAGAGCTCCAGCAGTTATGGCGGCTGAGGAGGCTAGAGTGACAGGACCAGCCGTCCGAGTCCTACCCGGCCTGCTGAAGTTGCCATATGCTCCAGACGCAGATTGAGAATAGAGCCTTTGAGAGCGAATCGCCTTGACAGAAAGTCGAGAAAGCATGCCGACTGATTATCAGTTTCCCAAGTTCGCAGTTGCAGGTCAGAACGTCGCGCTTCGATTTGCTCTCAGTCGAGGCAATGATCGAAAAGTTGGTGTCACATGACCTCTGACGACGCTGCCAGTGGAACGCGTCCCACTCCGAGCCAGTCTTACACCCGAACAGGCATCGTTATGGGAGCAGCATCCTCAAAAGCAGCCCGGAAACTTCCCAAACGCGCAGAGACTCCATCGTGGGCGGGAAAACGCGCGACTCCAG
>JACXVL010000256.1:76710-92618 GCA_014898675.1 Athelia sp. TMB | reverse complement strand
GCAAACTGGTGATATCGCGTGACGCGGCCATCCTCCCTCGCAAGCTGGATTGGATGGTGACTGACCGCGCCGAAGATCTTAAGTCGATCATGAGCGACAATGCTACATTCATTCAGTTCCCTCCTATCGGTAGTTCCACCAGTTTAATAACAATCTTCGGAGATCATAGGGTTAGCATACAGAGGACCATTCGGTCCATAATGCAGCTGGTGAGCCATAAACTTGCTTTCATGTCTAGATATCGAGTACTGATGATATATCACAGGCATGCCAATACTACGTGGCCTCATTTTGGCTGCTTCCCGTCCAGTTTAATGTTTTGCTACCACCTGCGACGCTCAACGCGACCCAAGTGACGGCCATCACCAAGCAGATATCGTCGATCACAGGCGCGGAAGTCGTTTTCAAGAGTATGTGCTTTGAGATGCACGGCTTGGAGCATGAGGTTCGGGCTGCCGTCAACATGATCCTAGAACTTGACATCATCAAGGTTAGTGAAGTTGGCGCACCTGTAATACTTGTTTCTAATGGTCCCCAGGCATTCCATCACGAGATCCGTTTCCAGATCGAGCTATCCAACGAGCACCGTGAATTTATCAGCGGCAAGAAAAATGGCAAGATCAACAAGATCATGCAGACAACGAACGTGAAGATTAAGTTCGAGACGTTCAATGACTACAATTTCCTCATCGATCTCGCTGGTAATGATGGCGCCGTACTCCAAGGGCTCTCCCTACTGCAGGAGGAGCTTCCTGCGGAGATCTCGTTCCATGTCCCAGAGACTTATCACAAGCGCATCATTGGCGTGGGCGGGCGCAGCATTCAACGGATCATGAAGAAATATGGCGTCTACGTCAAGTTCTCGAATGCTGAGGAGTTTGCAGCGCTGGGAGGATACAACGACAATGAAGACAACGTTATCGCCCGGACTCCAGCCAAGAATGCTATCAATCTCGATAATCTGAAGCAGTCCGTGATGGAGCTTGTCAATCCGAAGGTAACGTACACAAAATTTGTCAACACTCTTCGCTGACCTCGGAATTAGGACAAGGACTATGTCAACGAGACGGTATCTATCCCTCGTCGGTACCATCGTACCCTTTTGGGCGAGAAGGCAATTTTCATTCATGACATCGAGTCGAAGACCAATTCTCGGGTTCGGTTCCCGGATAAGGAGACGGCATCCGATGTTGTCATCATATTCGGACCTGAGAGTCAGGTGCAAATCGCTGCTGCGATGCTGCTCGTTAGTCATATTTTCTCCTAGTCATTCCGATTACCTGCTGATTTCTTGCGCAGGATCATGTGCCGTTCGAAGCTGACATGGCGGTACCTCCCAGTGCCGAATTGCCGCGCGTCTGCAGCTCCGCTGAGTTCTCGGGCTTCGTCGAGCGTGTGAAACGTGACTTCCAGGTCTCTATCGTGGCGAACCCAAAGAACCCTGTCATCGGTAGTGTCAATGGGGCTGAACCCACTCCCGAGTACTCGTTCAAGTTCAGATGTCAACGCAGCAACAGTGATTTCCTCGTTACTGCACGCGAGATGCTGGAGCAATTTCTGTTGAATCATAATATCCATGTCTATCCTTCTCCCACTGCACACACGCACAAAAGGGGCGACTCCTTTGCGGAGGCATTCCCCCACTTTGACAGTAAGGTCCTGTCGACTGCTCGTACTCGGGGTGAGGCATCTTTTTACAGCATTGCAACAATCTATCTAACAAAGCTTGCGACAGATTCTGCGGAGCTCGTGAGGGCTGACAGAGACGGTGACAGGAGGTTGAGGCTCGCCAACTCCTCACCAGATGTCAAGGCGTTGTTCAACTCGCCATCCTATATTTATGACCTAGAAGAACAAGAGGATTCGCCATCCAGTATGACCCCGGGTGGCAATTCTCTAGATTATTGGACGCCTTTGCCTCCCATAGTAAGCTGCTCCTCATATTCTTCTGCGCCGATGCTGAACGTCTTGCTTTTAGGGCTCTGGTATTCCTTCCCGCACCAGGAACTCTGAGGATGCGCTGAAGCGCGGCTCAGACTCACTCTTGGAGACCAAAATGAAAGAGCATATTTCCAAGGCTCCTCGTTCGCTTCAAAATCGGGCCCAGTCTCTGGACTTGACATCCTCCTTATCACGCATCACGGAGACTGCTTCTCGGCTCCCTCCGCCAGAGTCCCCAACCAACTCCACTGGCGATGGGGGTAGCCCTACATCTGTGACAGCTCCCTCGTTCCCGAGCGTGTACAGCCCGCGGTCAGTCATCGGTACCTCCGCCCAACGAGCTGGTCGGGTCCTAGACGATGACGCTGTCAATGAAGTCTCCCGAGTTATCTCGAATCTCGGGCTATAAACCTCACTCGCCACTTCATTGCGTATGGAACGATGTGATTTATTGAAAAGAAAACAACATGTATCAGGAAGGACTTTTCTATCTATATATATATCATCTTCTCGGTACCGTCGTCACGTTTCACTTATTCCAAGCAGATCGCAATGGCTTTTGCAATTACCCACTCATCTGTTACCCTTTTTGCATGTCATACTTTGTCATATCCGTCGCTTTACTCGTAACCTCTGTACAAATAAAACGATCCTGCATCAATATAGTAGGCTCACGGCATGCCTGGCCCATCTTGTTATCCCTGCTTGAATTTATAAATTACAGTATCTCCTTCATCGGAATGCTATAGTTGCAAAATTGCGCTCGGTCGATATCAATTAACAATCCAAGGTACTTCAAATAACACAAAATCGAAGAACTCCTGATCCATGAGTGTCTGGTATTCTCCCATGAACTCATCGGTATCACCCTTCTTGCCTTTGGCACGGTTCGATCGCGGACTGAGGTATGTGAAATGAGTGGTAAGGACGGTTAGTGTTCTCTTGGTAGTTTTTGGTTCGGGCTATGAAAGAGCAATTAGATGGTGGACCGCAAGAACAAATTGAACTGACCTTGATCACTAGGCCCGTATAATTCGCTGGTAACCCATATCTGAGAACACTCTCTACAAAGAGACGAATAACTTTCAAGTGAACAAGAATCTGGAAGGATTCCGAGAAATTAGTTCGTGATAATCGCAACAATTCAGTCTGCCAAAGAGCACAGTAAGCAACAATTTATATACACAACCACACATACTTGCCCAGAGCTCCTTCTCAGTCGTGTCCGCCGTCTCCAGTTCATCTTGCTGCTTTGCGACCTCTTCCTCGGAGAAGACGAAATCTCGCACGATGAATCTATACGAATTATGAACAAGCATGTAGGGTGTTAGTCATCACGGTCTTACTTGTTCTCGCGACATTTCTGAACGAACTCGTCATGTACCCGCTTGAAGACGACGACGCCAAAGAGGATGTAATCATCATCCGATGCGATTTGTCTGCAGAGGCGTAAATATATGCGCGAATTCAGTGTCGGGGCACGCACTGTGACGATCTCGGAACTACCATAGGTGACAATCTCTCATACTTTGAATTCCATTCTTTGACGGCGTTCCTGCAAATGAAATCAGTTTTTCCGTACCGCGAATGGGATTAAGCCATACTTCGGAACAGCGACTAGGAGGGTCTCCATGTATTCAGAGTCTCCGATAACATGCTCTTTGGTGACAACATCGGCGAGCGAGCGCACGGATAGATTACCCCTGCAGAATGCCTTTTGAGATCACAGCTTCATACATTCAATCGCAGAGCCTTACTGCTTCTTGCGCTGCATCTGAGTCAGTGAACCTTTGATAAGATTATAATTGTTCAATTTGGTCTTCATTGCATTGTCGATCGATGCCATTTCCTGCATCGGCATTGAGTGCTGTGCCAGGACGCGTTCAGGTGTCTCGCACCTTGACAAGGATATCCACCATGTCGCGCAGGCTTCTTTGAACGCCGTACCGGCCTTCGTTCCACTTCCAGCCGCCCAGGAGATAGGTATCCACGCTCGCCTCATTCACTTGCACATGCTGCGAGAGCTTGACGGGGTCGTTATTTAGCAAATTGCGAAGGGTGTCCACGGTCTTTGCCACGATCGCGGTGAAGACGGTCTCTTGTTTAGGCAGCTCCTCAGATAGCGAGATAAGCGAGTCAAGGGTGCCAGCCTATGATCAAGGCAACCACATAATGAGATATGGCATTGGATCGGGGTCAAGCAACTCACCTTGAACGACGGGATCTGCAGCTCAGCTACCGCGGTCGATCTCGACTGCTGATGCAGTTTCGTCGTGATCTCAGGCAGAAGGCCCTCCGAGTCCCCATCCTGTGGAACGGCAATAAGCCAGGTGCTCTGGTCCGAAGGCATGACGGTAAGAGGACGGGCGTCACGGCGGCAGACGCGCACTGTCCGGTTTTAGCTGCTTTCATCTACCATGATCTCTCTCGCTCGACCTTCTTGGCTCAAAACGGCCATTCGTGCCTCTGGAAGGAAAATGTCGTCTTCCGCTGCGCCTCTCCTGGTGACACCCACCCAACTCTTAGATTTGACAAAGTCTGGCAACGTCTCTCTGCTGGATGCATCCTGGTATATGCCGAACTCTCCTCGTAAACCTCGCGAGGAGTTCCAGTCCAAACGCGTTCAGGGCGCAAATTTCTTGGATCTGGATGAGGTGGCTAGCCCGAATGATCTGGGCTTGAAGCATATGATCCCCGAGGAACGAATCTTTGCAAATGCATGCGGTGCGTCACATTTGAATGCTGTCCCTTAGGCCACCCAGTTCATCATAAACCAGAGAACTTTGGGATAACTCCATCCTCCCATGTGGTCATGTGAGTCTCTTTTTTGTTCGAGTGTGGGTAATCGAGTCTGAGTTCGGATTAGCTATGACTCCCATGGCGTATTCTCTTCACCTCGCGCCCTGTTTATGTTCAGAGCATTCGGACATCACAATTCAAGCATCTTAGACGGCGGATTGCCCCGATGGAGTGCGGAAGGTCTCCCTGTGGAGACCAAGCCTCCAGGAGACGTGGCAAAGAGCGAGTATGCCACGCCCACATTAGACAAAGACGCTATCCGAAGTAATGACTGTCACGCTTTCCCTCTGTCGTCTGCTCACAAGTCCAAATCACCCAGGCTATCAGCAAATTGTGTCCAACTCAAAACTGACGCTGCCCTCGGATCCAACGGCCGAGCTTGTAGTAGATGCTCGCTCACGCGGCCGGTAAGCTAGCTTCCCAGCCATAATGAGTGGTGTCACTCACGTCTCTCAAGATACACAGGAGCGGACCTGGAGCCTCGCCCCGGTCTCTCCTCCGGCCACATCCCCCAGTCGTTCTCCTTGCCTTTCAACACGTTCCTGCAGACGCACAAGACCGCAGACTCGAGCTACACAACCTTTCTCCCGCCAGACAAAATACGGCAGGCACTGGTCGACGCCGTAGGGCCCGCGCACGCCCAGGCTATCATCAGCGGCGAGCGGTCCATCGTCGCCACCTGCGGCAGCGGCATGACCGCTGGCGTTCTGTGGCTGGGATTGCGACTTTTGGGCGTCCAGAACCCCGGGTTGTATGACGAGGTGAGCGGAACCTCTGAGGCTCGGTGCTGCTTTTGACATTTTCCAGTCTTGGACAGGATACGCTGCTCGTGCAGAGAGCGTGATAGAGAAATCAACCTAAACACCCATTAATACGCATATTTGCGGGCTCATAGACATCATGTACCGCTCGACTTTGGCCAATGGATCACATTTCAAACACAGAATGGTATACACCTATTACAAGTACAAGTCGGGATGCTAATACAACAGAGAGTCCGAAATTGATAAAGAATTACGAAGGATTATATCGTGCATAAAGGCCTCGAGATGAAGTGCTGGCGCTTTAATCACTCTTTGCGCTCTAGGATCGTCATCAGGCCGTTGATTCGGCTGTCGCTCGCTGCTTCGGCCGCCGTGTGGAGCTCCACGGGCTTTTGTGCGTCTGGCCAGCAGCTTTTCGCCATGACGGCAGAGTATTGAACCTAGCAAGGAAGCCAAATCAGCACCCGCAGCGCAATCCCCGGCACACATCCCTCACCTTGACGCGGAAACGGTTCTGCTTCGCAAATTTCGGGTGTGTGATCTTGCATCGCCATCTGCAAATCCATCAGCGCCAATCGCACAACAAAGCACGGGGGACTCACTGCTCGTCGAGCAGCACGTTCGCGCCGTTCTCGCGCGCGACCGCGTAGAGCGAGCGGCGCGAGAGGTGCAGCAGCTTGTGCACGTCCACGGCGTTCTTGCACACGAACACGTCCTCGTGCCCGATCTGCGGGCCGTGCACGGCCGCGGTCGTGTCGAGCAGCGCGGAGTGCGTGCGCGCGGGCCCGGACGTGATCTCGATGCGCAGCGCCTCCGACTCCGAGCCCGAGTCGGTGTCCGAGTCGGTGGACGCGCGCCGCCGGAGCCGGGACGGCGAGGGGAGGGGCAGGTCGGCGAGCTTGGAGAGGCTCCTGCGCGCGCCGCGCAGCTTGGCGCGGGACGATTTGAGCACGGTGGCGGTGGAGGGCATCGACTCGAAGGGCGTCATTTTGGTTTGGTGGGTGGGCGTGGGCGTCGAGGGGTGGGATGTGGGTGTGGATGCTCGATGATTTGCGCGGGGTCTTATAGCTGAGCTCCTCTGGCACGCCTCGCGCTCCGATGTGCTCATCTTGACGTACTTTCAACAGTCACGTCCGCTGCGGGCCCAGACCCGCCTTGAGGAACACCATAAGGGGGATGGTCGTGGATAGCGGCGAACCCGGATCGGCGCAAATGTGCCTGCAGGAGGGCGCGAGGCGGTCTGATAAGGCGCGAACAGCGACAACACGCGGCGGGCTTAGCCTAAACAGCGAGGCCGATCATACATACTGGCACAACGTTGCAGAGCATGGACAATGAGTTGCGGTCATCAGGTACAGTGTACACTAATAGTACAGATATATAACGTACAGATAGTCTATAAGTTAATGCGAATGAATGAGATGAATAGCCGGTGCCATCTAGCATATTGACGGATGACGTCCCTCCAGGACGCGTATGAATGGGGGTGCGCGTCGAGGCACTTTTCCATCAGCGTACGCGGGCCGTCCACTATATCGCACTTCGACCCGGTGATGCTTGCCTCTGCGGTAGAGCGTGCACGTCCAACTACATAGCGTAAGAACATGTTCAGCTGACACCGTCTCGTGAAGATGCACGCGCACGTACCTCTCGAGCAGGAGAACATTGTACTGATGCAGCAGCACGCGCTGCATGAGCTGCTCGCGCGCGAAGAACACCGCGTTGCGCATATGATCCTGTTTTGGCAGCTGGCGCAGCTCGAACATGTACGTCGCGGATACATCGGCGTCTCCGACGCGCGAGACGTCCAAGTCTAGATGGCAGGCACGTCAGAATCGGTGGATGCAAATTCCGAGGGCGCTTACCTTCATCGTCGTAATAGGTGGGCACAGGGTCCACGGATTCGCTATCCACGACCTCCCAAGGAGCTGCTTCCTTGCGCCGGGTGCGGATCGTGAACAACATCAAGACGTGTAAGAGGATTCGGAGTCTAGAGGGGTCCAGGGGGTTATGGCAGCGATGATGCTACAGCGGGGAATAGGTCGGTATACGAGCCGCACCGTCCGCGGCGCACCTGTTATAACAGCGATTGCTCGAGATCACAGCCACTGGATCGCAGCGCTGACAAGCTGCGGCGCGGTCGTGATCCATCACGGCTGTGACTCGCTGCAGACAGTTCCAAATTAAGCGCAGGAATCCTGACAGACAGAGAAGACGTGTAGTCAGACAGGACAGTATTACGCAGCTCCGTGGCCACGTTGGGCTGAATAGTCAGGATTCTAGACATTCGCACCGATAAGCCGCAACGAGCATAGTAAGCTGCTCTGCCGTCTTACGAACCCCGGCGACGATTACTGAACGAAAATCCCGATTGCCCGTCGGACGCCTGGATTGGTGAGGAGTCTGAGGACAAGTCCGCAGGAGGACTGTCATGGTGATTTGACGACAAACCCAATCGGCCGTCCTCGGAGATCCGACTTTTCGGATTTAGAGAGGGCGACGAGTCGAAAACGGCTCTCAGCAGCGACCAATTGTGCAAACCGTGTCGCGTTCGAGCCATCCAGGGGACCATCGAATTCAGACAGGCTGCGACATGGGCGTTTCCAGCAAGAGCCAATGGCAACCGTCGGCGCTTCCCGGGCGCAGTGGCGGCGCGACAAGCGCGCGATGAAGAGCTTCTCAGGAGACACCTTATCTTATCTCCGTCTAATCCAAAGTATATCTATAGCACACTAGTTATCTATGATTCATTTGAGCTTCCTCTGGTGTGGAGGCAGCATATGCACGCGGAGATTCCAGCCGTTACGCCCAGCTCAGATCTTCACACCAGCCGAGTCGCGTGCCAGAACACTCATGATCAGCCAGCTAAAATGAAGTGAAATCCAGCATCTCATTAATTGTACATATCAAGATCAGAGGGACAACGCCGCGCCCGCAAGCACTAGCAGCCCAGCGAGAACACCTGGTATGAATGTCGCATCCCTGAACGCAGCCGAGCTCTTGCCACCCGCGGCAGTCGTGCTCGTCGCAGCCGCCGCTGCGCTGGACGATGTGCTCGTGACGTTCCCCTCCTGGCTTGTGACGTTGTTCTTGCATGACGACGTCGCGTTCGCGGGCACAGTGATGGTGCTCGACAGCGTCAAATCCGCGCACTGCGCAACAAGCGGTCAGCGGTCAACGCGGTCGAATGCGGACACGTAGCGCACCTGGTACAGCTCGCCGTCTCCACCGTCGTACACGACCTCGATCGTGACGTTCGCGCCGTCCACGAGCCCGCTGATGCCTGACTTGAGCAGGTCGATGTTGAAGCACGCGATGCCCTCGCCCGACGTCTGGAAGAACTGCACCGCGGGCGCGGAGTTGTTGAAGTCGCTGAACGCCGTCGGGTTCTGCGCGGTCGACACGATCACGCCCACTGTACGGGGCAGTTAGACGGATAGACGGTGGATAGCGCGGGCGGCGGGGCGTACCTGTCCACGACGGGTGCTCGCTGTTCATCGAGATGACGCCGTTGCTGATCGGGAAGACCGTGCGGTTCGACACCGCCTGCGTATAGCCATCTGCGCTGAAGCCCGTCAGCGATGCACTATAACAGACGCATTGGCATATACGCACCACAGAAGGTAGGCTCGTCGTCCTCCACGAAGATGCCCCGCGGCGCGGGGTACTGCATCTGGAAGTGCGCGGAGGCGAGGGACACAAGGCCCGCGAACGTGGCTGCCGATGTGAAGCGCATTTTGTTTGGAGTGTGGGGGTAGAGGTGGGCGTGTGAGGTCTGGATATCCAGTTGGAGGTATGTCGAAGATCAGGCAATTCTTATACTCCTCGAATGTGAATGTGAAGCGCAAATACCGGAAGGATCAGCCACAGCGAGTGGTGAAAAAGTTTTTTCAACAGCGGGAGCGATAGCCGGTCGCTCTGCCCACGCAAAGTCTTGTTCCTGGCTGTTGCCTTTGCCACGGTGAACGATGTTTGATTAGAGTAGCCTGGGTACATTGACGAACGTTCCTGTGCACACGGACCGCTCTTCACGGTCTGTGGCATAGCGAGAAAATATTTTCGAACAGACATGTCATTAACATCCAGCATGCGCAATTTGATAACTACCGACTAATCATACACATCGCATCAGAAAGACCCGCAAGGCATCGAGACAGGTTAGTGGAGATGCATCCGCCCGCCCATCCGCCCGAAGAAAACCTCGCCCAGTCCGAGCCCGAACACAATGGACAGCAGATACGCCGCTTGAAAGGTCCTAGATTGATTTTAATCAATGTCAGCATGCTTTGTGATTCGGTGAAACTGCATGAGATGAACGCACATAACTGACAGCATGAGCGCGTATCCTATCAGTGCCTGCAGCGCGTGTATCGCGCCACGCGGCAGGTCGTGCGCTGCGATGAACGGGGGGATAGTACGCAAGGGCTGCGCCGGGGAGCTGGCAACGCTGGCCGCCTGCGCTTCGGTGATCACGTCTGATTTCGCGTCGTCGTCGCAGCAGTTCTCGGGCAGTTGCTCCGACGAGCGACCGCGGCCGGACAGCATGGCCAGTGCGCTGTGTATGCGTTAGATGGATGCGCTGGGATCGTGGGGGAAGGAACACACTTTTTCCTCCATCGCGCTTCGAGAACGGCCCTGCTGCCCGCGATCCACCGTTCGAGAAGCGATAGCACGACTAGGACGATGCACGCGCCGGCGATGGAGCCCTTCGACGTGGGTGTTAGGGAATGGAAGAGCAGGTGGTCTCCGCCGGTGAAGTGCAGCCACGGGATCATGGAGGTTTCGACACTCGTGTTAGAGCTCATCGTGAGTGTAGAGGGTGAGGTTGGGATGCGTGGTGAGATGCGTTTTGAAAGGGTTTGACAGAGATTCAGTGAGCCGGATCGAAGCTAGGGCCAAAAGTTATCAACTGCGACGGTCGCCGTGCGGCCGATAGCGGAATGTGGCGCGATCAAAATAAGACCAAACAGCGTGGCCACAACAGGACCGGATTTTGTAGAGTGCAGAGTGTCATGGTTAGTTAGGCAGTTGTGGAGACCACTGGGTGTTACGAGCTGAGGAAGGTTATAATTGCACGAGAAGGGTGCTGGTTTGTGTAAAAAAACAAGAGTAGAAAAACGCTCAGCAGAGATAATGAAACACTCCCTCGCCACTCTGAAGTTCGGATTGTAGCCGTGACTGCGGAAGTTAGGGCCGATGCTCTCGTGTAAAGAGAGAAGATGCATATATATGGGGAGCAGCGGGGATGGCGAGTGATTGGGATTGGGCGGCCACGGTATAATGTTTTTCAGGTTGACGTTTCGCAGCAGTGCTCAGCGGTCTATTGCATTGCGTGTGAGGGGGACTAACCAACCGCACAGGACTGCCAGAAATCTCCCAGCGGATAAGTTTTCTCCTAACAAGCGCAGTTTGCACCGTCGCTGGGTGTACCGAGATCCACAATCCAGCAAACATTGTCGGCGATTTAGCGCAAAGATCAGACATGACATGCCAAAGAGGAGCAAGTGGCCGTGGAGTGTCGAGCGGATGGACGGTTGAGCCTGTCTAGTGTCCATGCAGTGGGATAAGAAGCTGCTGACTTGATCATGTTGATGACAGTCGCTGGTCATCGACAGATCATCGTGTTGTTCACTGGTTGAGCATGGTGAGAACTACGCTCCCGCTCAACCAGTGTGACCGTGGTTTTCATAAAGCCTTGATGTACAGATGAGGCGAGGTTTTGAAGATGGGGCAGGTTCAAGGGAGGACGTGCGACGATGAGGGGGGCAGGGGTAGGAAAGGCAATGAGGCATTTCCTGTGAGGCATTTCTGCGTTGGTGCCTGAGCTGACAAATCACGCAAGCAAAACAGGCAGCCCCTGTGTTGAAAACTTGAAGTGATAGGTGGGCATGTGCTGTCACTGCAACCATTGCGCGAGCTGCGAAAAGTTGCGAAACGAGATACAAGCCTGATAGAGGTGCTTGCGTCCAAATTTACGACCATGCCATATGGCTTGCTCACCGACATCGTGATCCGATGCTGGCAATGAGCTCATTCCAGCCCGCATGTCACCCATCAAGCACATAAATGATTGTATCCCTGGGTCGCCAACACGCTGCCAAGCACTTCTCGCCGGTTTTCAATTTCTCGTAACACCTCCACACCACCAGATACGCACGGTCGACTTCTCGCACCAAACGAGTATATAAGATAGGCGTCCCCCGCAGCGTCACACTCACCAACTTTTCTTTCCGAGAGCTCACCACAGCCGGACTCACGTTCTTTCCTAATGTTTTATGCACACACTCTTTTTATCGCTGGGCTCTGCGCCACTCTCTCGTCGGCGGTGACGATTGACATGGAGGGCCTCCCTGACACCGGACTGAATACGTCGAGTTGGGTGACAGGAGTGGCACCTCCCCTGGACGATATGTACGATCTCAATGACCTGCAAATCGCTGCCAAGAACACACTTCTCCCTGCGTCATATGGTGATTGAATGTTTGGTGTCCAGTCTGTATATTTGCTTACTGGTAGAAAATCAGCCGAGTACCGCACTGGCGCGTTGAACGAGTTGACATATCAAGCCAACCTTAACATCTGGGATTACATCAAGCTCAACGGCTTCACCTTCCAAGACGTGTCAGATCTAAACTTGAAGTGCGCACTCACAATCCTTTCTGTCGTTCAGACCGCTGACCAGGCATCCCAGCACCACCATCCTGGGATACAACTTCTCCCTCCCCTTCTTCATCGCCCCCGCGGCTAACGCCGGCCTTGCAAACTCCACGAGCGCCGAGCTAGGTCTCGTGCAAGCGGCGGGCGACGCGGGGATGCTCTACGTGCCCAGTATCTCCTCCACCAAGTCCATCGAGCAAATCGCAGATGCCCGCGTGAGCCCGGACCAGGTCATGTTCCACCAGGAATATGTCTGGTCCAACAAATCGCGTCTACGAAACGAGCTGCAACGCATCGAGGACGCGGGATTCAAGGCCATCTTCTTGACTGTCGACAACACGGGTATCAATGGGATCCGCACCAGAAGTATCCGCTACACCGGAGAGGAAACTGAGTGAGTGGGCATTTTCATTCAGAAAGCACAGCTGCTGATTAGCGCGATTCAGCCCAGGACATTCTGCAACATTCACCATCAAGTCCATAAATGAGATTCGCAACATGACCAGCCTGCCCATCGTTCCCAAGGGCATTAAAACATGGCAAGATGCTAAGACCTGCCTCGACCTCGGATTCGAGGCTATTTATGTCTCGAACCACGGAGGCCGTGTTCTCGACGGCGCGCCCACATCCGTCGAGGTATTGCTCGACATCCGGAAAAACGCGCCCGAAGTCTTCGAGAAGATGGAAGTCTACGCGGATGGCGGCGTGAGACGTGCCAACCACGGTAAGTGTGATCGTACACCCGTAGGTATACCAGCTGACGTCAGGGAAAGTCATTACGCTGCTGGCGCTCGGTGCCCGTGCTGTGGGCTTGGGACGCAGTGCGATGTTCTCCAACCTGTACGGCGCGGAGGGTGTCGCCAGAATGATTTACCTGCTGCAGACCGAGCTAGGCACAACCATGAAGCTCATGGGCCAGAGCGACGTGACGAAGATCGTTGGCAACTCCACCTTTGTGAGTTTGTGGGGTGTTTTGTTGATGGAACTTACTAACAATCTGTGCAGATTAACACCAAGCTGGTCGAAAGCCAGTATTTCGGCGTCAGCAGCTCTTGAAGAGGCTATGTGAAGAGTGGATAGATTGTATTCCTTTTGTCTTAGATTATCAGGTATATCACTAGAGGTTACGGTACATCGTCAGTATACACTTTGAGAAGGGAAGAGTACGGCAACGCACGCGTGTATAAATGCTCGCAAAAGTTTTACTCCTCTACTTTCTCGGATACATGGTCCATGCCTAGAGAAACCTCTTTCCCGAGCGCCGCAGAGAGCTCGTCATTCAGCAGGTCCCCTAACGCGCGCCCATCTCTCGAATACACCCAAGAATCCGTCGTCGGAGAGTAGTCATATCGTTTAGGTCCGCTATGTTTATGGTCAAAGATTGAATGGCGACAAGATGCTGATGAGCAAACCTGAAGGGAGAGGAAAGCCATATCTGTTTATTGGGCGGTTGCTTGTTTATTACATACGTCCCATTGTCACCCAAGATAAGAGTTAGAACGCCACTCTGCAGCCATGCGCAGTTAGGCACACATGCTGGACTGAAGAGGACGAGACGTACATGATACTCGACCTCGTAGCTGTCATTGCCGAGATCATCAACTAGTGTCTCGAGAGAATCCAAAAGCGAGTCCATAGTTGCGTCGGAGTACTTGTGATAGTCTTCATTAGACAATTCACTGTACACACGTTAGGCCATGCGTATGCTCGACAGAGGCCAAGAGTGAGCCGACCTGATGTTCAGCTGAGGCGCGGGTGTGCTCATGCACCGTCTTTGAGCGTGTGTTGCGGCTCGAAGAGACGGAGATGGGCAAGCGGAAGGCTGGTAGATATGTCGTATTGCATGCCGCGTTCTGTGGAGATGGGAACCAAGCAAACGAAGGGCAGCTCGAGAAGACATTGTGGTTAGGTATGAGATCGGCCGGACCAGGGGACTGCATTTTCGATAGTCGGGTTAGGGTTTGCATATAACTCTATCACATCATTTGAGGTCTGGAAGGCGTAATGGTCCAGTCTTCCAGTCTTCCCATATGGAGGGACCAGTGCGGACCACACTCGTTCCTATGAAGGTATACCACTGAACATAACAGGAGACAAGGTTTATGTACAGTATTGCATTCATCCTCAAGTTTCATTACTTAGCGCCCTCCCTTTGCACCCAGTCCAACCAGCTCCCTTCATAGTTCAAGACACTAAAGCGAACATTCATTGGCGTTTGTGATTGTTGAGAAGGAAAGCACTGCTTACTTCGTGTATCCATTTCGCTTCGCGATGTCGCAGGCGGTAGCGCTCCTCTTTCCACTGCGGCAGTAGAATACAATCTCCTGCGAGGTTTTTGGCTTCTCGAACCCGTGCTGAGCCTTGAAAGTCTCGCGCGCGAGGTGCAGCGAGTTGGAGATGACAGACAACGGAAGGTTCACGGAGGATGGGATGGAGCCTTGAATGACCTCGTCAGGCTCCCGTACGTCGATCAGATATGCATCCTGTGGGGGTATAGCACTGAAGGTCAGCTATGACTAGAAAAGAAAGGGTAGCTGAAGCATACCGGACTGGGACTCGTCGTTTTGGGTTTCACTTGCTCGTAGGTCAGGATGGGTTGATTCCAATTGTGGTTGAGGTAGTCCTGCGCCTTTCGAGCTGCTTTCAAAGCTTCTTTATCAGGGCTAGTTGTGCTAGACTCCGCGCGGCGGATGATGTGTGCGTAGTTGGGCGTCGCAGCTAAGCGAGTTACGAAGGGCCGTGATGCTTTCAGTGCCGTTCGAATGGCTGGAGTTCTGAGCATGACGGTTGTCGAGACTCAAGAAGGTGGATTGAAGGTGATCGCGGTCGGTGGCGATGGCGGTTTTATAACATCCCACTTCTCGATTTATTCACTCGGGCAAAACACGGGGCTCGAGAAGATTACAGTGTCATTGGACCTGGAATGAATTATGATACATGCGATAGAGTAAATGCGAACCGTTTGATCACAGAGGTAGGAGGTGAATCTAATGGGAACCTTGAGGATAACAATACATAGACAATGCAATGCAGGAATGTGAAGTGGTGGTATCTGAATAATGGTGAAGTGTATTTATGGATGAAGGATGTCACCGGTCTAAAAAGGAATCGTGAAATGGCATTAGTGGAGACCAGCTTGCGTATTGGTGAAGCTTGAAGCGGGATCGATCATCGTGCATCAGTGTCAGCTCTCTGGATTGTCGTGCAATTCACGTCTGCGCGAGAGAAACAGCGAACCGAGACGTCTAATAGATGAAGGCCAGTTGTTTATTAAAACATAAAAGCCCTGAAAGTGAGCCAAACGTACCGATTGTTGTCCTCGTATCGTTTCTTGACCTGCTCCACAATATCCATCCCACTCTCCGCATCTTTACTTGAAACATCATCCTGCACATCCCAAGATTGTCGAGGGCGCTCCGATATTGGTGGCAGGGCCGACTTCGAATTGCTATTTTGGCGGTAATATAGGTGGTCGTGTGAAGAGTATGATTGCTGCGGCTGTTGGGCTTGATTTGACATGGGCGGCCCAGACATCATCATTCGTTGTTGCCGCAGAGCATGCAGATCGTGTAGCAGGCTATTGGTGGATTTGTACATCGTTCCGGACCCTCCTCCGTAGTCCACACCATGCCAAGTATCCGCCTGCAATTCAGGCTCCTCTTCATATTCCTCTTCAGAGTCGTAACCACCATCCTCGGGTGTCACTACGACTGGATTCGCCCATCCACGCAGCGCACCATCCAGGAC
>JACXVL010000256.1:64495-76700 GCA_014898675.1 Athelia sp. TMB | reverse complement strand
CATGCCAAGTATCCGCCTGCAATTCAGGCTCCTCTTCATATTCCTCTTCAGAGTCGTAACCACCATCCTCGGGTGTCACTACGACTGGATTCGCCCATCCACGCAGCGCACCATCCAGGACGGGTGCAAGGATCCTCCTCCTTTTCGCGTCGTGTACAGGATGACTGATGTCGATTATCTCAGGAGCAGGAAAGGGCATATCTGAGGTCGGACCCGGGGATGGAACTCTTTGCCGTTTGAGCATGGCAGGCTATGTCCTGGTAGAGGGCAGATGAAGAGGTAAGTGGTAGCGAGATAACCCAGGCTTTTGTCACGGTACGGCAGTACGCGCGGTTTGGGCGCTTGTCGGTGTCATATTTAGAGTTCCTGAGTACCATGTATTTGACGGAGGGGTGCCACACAGCAACAGATAACAAAAGGAAATTCATTACTAGCTACAGTTCTTGTATTTATTTAGGTAATTTTGGCGTTGAGAAACATGATTAGACGATAGTTTAGGGGGCTTATTTACGCGAGTCAAAAAAAAGTGGGGATGGACAAGAATAGCCGTTGGTAAATGACAGACGCGAAGGCACCAAGAAGGTAGCGTGAAAAAGATAAAGAAAGGTAGGTATGAGGTATGCCACAGAAGAAGCGAGCGGAGCGAGGGGGTATGTTCCTCATTCCGAGTCGCTGCCAGAACTGTCCGATGCGTCACTAGAGTCCGAAGAATGATCGCTGCCCGCCCCGCCCGCAGGCGCGGGAACAGCAGAGGGGTTGTTGCCCTGCTCAAAGAGGCGCATACGTTCCTCCAGCTGCCTGATCTTCTCTGCCTCCACATCTTCGTCCATGCTCTTGCGCTTCAGCCCACCAGTACCGGTGCCCTTACCCGTCCTGCTGCGCTTGGTGGCTGGCGCGCGCAGGGGACGCAGGACAAAGTTGTACAGTTTTGTGAGAACGGCGGCGGGGAGCAGGTCGATCTCAAGCTCGATCTCCTCCGTGCTGTCTCGAATCTCGGGCACACCTTCGTGAATGATCGCGATGACCTTCTCGAGCTTCGGCCCGTCGAGCGTCTGAATCGCCTCGCTGAGGTCCTTCTTCTGCTCGAAGCTTAGTGTGTCGTCGTCGCCAACGGCCTTCTTGCCCTTGCGGTTCTTCCCGCCGCCGTTGAGCGGCGCGCTCGTCTTGGGCGGGCGCGGAGCCTTGGACGACGAAGCAACGGGCATCGGCTTCTCCTTCTTGACTTTCTTTGGCTTCTTCTCCACGGGTTTGGTTTGTACTGCGCCCATATTTGCTTTCATCATCTCAATCTGGTTCTCCATTGCGCGAATCTTCTCCAGTTGCTCCTCTATAAACGCAACCGTTGTCAGCACAATGTCCACAGCGCAAAGAAAACGGGCCGTACGCAGCCGCTCGTCCTCACTGTCCTCGCCACCAGAATATTCCTCTTCGTCACTAGCAGCGTCACGCAGCGGCGGAAGCCCTTTCCATTTCTCGTCGAACAGGCGCTGCAGATCCGCACCGGCCTGGTTCACGGGCGTGCCGGAAGGGTTGAACGCGAAGCAGTTACGGATCATGAGCTTGAAGTCCTCCCAGAACGCGTACCCATTCGAGTACATGTTCGCGTCAAGCTTCTTGCGCATCGTCGAAAGGTCCATCGGCTTCTTCACAATCTTAGGATAGCTAGGCAGGTTCAGTGCCACATAGTCTACACACGTTCAACATTGACGCAGTTGAAATGTACTCGGTGTGACTCACCAACAGGCTCGTAGAAGGGGTTGGCGATCGCCCAGTGCGCTTTACGGTTCAAGTCGTGGAGAACCTTGGAGCAGAATTTGAGCTGCTCGGCACTACCATCGTCCTTGTTGCTCTTGCCCTTGCGCGCTTTCTTGGGTGCATCGGCATATGGAAGATCTTTGGGTGGCGGCGGATGGATCTCGCGCTTTGGTCGAGCAGAGACAGCCTCGGCTTCTGAACGGCGAATCACGGGAACAGAGGTCGAGGGTCGGCGCACAGGCGGCGGCACGCGTTTCTCTTCCTTGACCACAGGCGGAGGCGGAGGAGGTGGGGTAACCTTGCGCGGAATCACAGGCTATCAATCTTTCAGCATGTATACGCGCGGGGTGAAGGCGTCAACAAACCTCGGCAGCTGCAGGCATGTTCTTGATCTGCTTGTCGAAGATATCCTCGACGCGTTTGCCCATCGCAGTAACGGGGTGGTCGGGTCCGTTGAAGGTGACGCAGTTGTAGAAGATAAGCCTGACGTCCGTGATGAACTCATCGGCGTTGTTGTAGCGAGGGTTGTTCTTGTTCGGGTCGGGCTTTGAGGGATTAGACGAGGCGAGCTTCCGCTCAACGGTTGAAAAGTCCATTGGGTTCTTGACGATCGTTAGGTAGTGCGGGATGTTGAGCGCGACGGGGTCGACAGGGCGGAGGAAGGGGCCGGCGTCTTTGGATTTCTTCAAGTTACGCACGGTCGACTGGCAGAAGCGGAATTGAGCGATACTAAGGTTCGCCAGCCCGGAGGAGGGCGAGGCCGGCGCAGGTGTAGCGCCATTGGTGGCCGTCGCAGTGGAGTCGGTGAATGCAGCGGAATTGCCGGAAACTGGAGGTGGAGTTGCGGACTTTAGAAGGGACGAAAGCAACCGGGAAAGCATGCTGGATTAGCACGCCAGCTACGGCGCACGAGAAGAATACGCTTACCATCGCGGACCCTAGGTCGTTCTCAGAAAACGTGCGCGCACGCTTGGCAGGCGGTGGCACGGACCCATCATCTTCGTTGATTGAGCTCTCGTGCGTGGAAGGAGAGGGAGGAGGAGGTGCACCAGTATTGTCCGGGGCAGCTGTAGGATCAGAGGCGACGGGCGTTGCTTCGCGTGAACGCTTGTTCGTCTCGCGGCCGTTGGGGGCGGCGAGCTCGGCCATGTTCACGTCAGCAACCGGCTCTAGTGCAGGTGCTTCAGCTGTCTCCTCGGCCATCTTGACGTCCTCGAGCAACTCACCCGTTGGTGGAGGCGGTGTGCCACTGGGAGGCTCGATGGCGATGGAGGCTGAGCCGAGCATCATTAACGGTCGCCTCATGCGCGACAGGGTGCAGCTACTGACCTGGATCCAACGGTGTGCCAACTTCTGGGGCAACAGACGCGTGATCGAGCTTGTCGACTCTGATGGGGATGGGCTCGTGTCTGACATCGCTCTCCGGCTCCTGCATATCCATGCTCATTTTTATGTCGATTGCCGAGACAGTATGGTCGACGGGGGTGGTAGGGGAGTCGGGGTGTGCATCGAGGTCACCATTGCCGTTAGTGTGGGGGTGGTCTGGATGGGGGGCGGCGCCGTTGGTCGGGATGGCGAGCGCGTCGTTCATGGAATACGCGTGACTGTCACAGCGAGGCGTGACTCTGTGGAAAGGGGGAATCGGGAACGACGCTTGGATTTTCACGCACTCAGTTTATGTAGGTCCGGACAGGTGATGTGACTCCGTGGGAATTACGCAGTTCAAACTCCGCCCGTTGTCTCACTTGTCCGCATCTATTACAACAACCACGACCACAAATCGATAAGATACACAATCTACTCTTCCTTTTCTGACTCCTGTTCCACCTCTTGGAAGACAGGATTCGGTTGGTTTTGTTTCCAAGCTGTGTGCAAACAAAAGTGGGAGACACGTCAGCACACTCACACACCAGGGGCGCCAAACACCCATCAACAATTTAGGGGCCGCATTTGGTGCCCGAAAATTTACTGCACAGGCGGCGCGCGAAGCGAAAAATTGCGTACCTCCTGTCCACTGCGGGTCCTCTTCGGCCAGCTTCGCGTACTTGAGTAGCGCCTCCCGTGGCTGTAAAATGTGACGAGTAGATGTGGTCAGCAGCGAATCACAAGGAACGATCGGAACATCGATGAAAAGGCATAGCTCGGATGCAGAAAGACGCTTCAGGATCGGGCGCTCAAGTGAGACGTCCACAGGTGTGAAAGCGGTATCGAGGTAACCTTCTCTTATCACCCACCCTCCCCGACGGAAAACCTTGAGCGACAAGAAGAAAACACGCACGTCTTCGTCCCGAGTGGTGTCCCGCACCAGATTTTGCACGACGTGCTGCGTCGCACTCGCACCCACCCGCCCCCCACGCCCAGGCCCCGTGACGGGTAGCTCCGGCCTCCTGCTCTTCTTCGGGTCCATGCGCTCCTTCTCGCGCTTGCGCTTGCTCCCCGTTGCGTCCTGGTCGCGGAACATTGGTAGCTCGTGTGGCGTGATGATATTTGGCGCCGCCTGTGCGTCCGATACGTCCTCGATGTTTCGCTTCCGCGGGGGACCTTTAGAAAGCAAGAGCTTCGCGCCGTTGATGGAGGTGAGAGGCGAGTAGAAGACGTTGATCTCGCCATTAGATAGGCCTGTCACAATCTGTACACCTAGTCAATAGCAGGCTGCTTGTGAATGGAATACACATACCTGATTGATCTTGGAGTGCCACAGCACTTTTACAGGCGTTGCCGCCACCTCCCAGCGCGTGACCACCTCTTCCAAATCGTTCTTGTTGAGTACTAAAAGGGACCCCTTGCCACCCTTGGACGTCGCAGCAGCGCCGGAGACAACGTGTTTGTCATCAGGGCTGAAGATAGCATTGGTGCCCGGGTAGAGCGTGCCTAGCCCGGACCGCGTCGAGAGCGGCTTTTTAAATGCACGGAGGTCCCAGACTGCTCCTTTTGTCAGTTTTGAATTGAGCAAATGAGGAGAATACGCACGCTTGACGGTGTCATCTCCCCCGCGCGTCAGAACTGTTCGGCCATCGATTGAGAATATGAGAGATCCTGTCTCGGTGCCTTTGGTATGGGCACCCTCTATGGTCATATTGGGGCGCACAAAGTTCGAGTTCGCCTGCCACATATGCACAGCCCCGTCCACGCAAGCTAGAACGATTTAGAAGAGGATAAGCGGGATGGGGTATGGACTCACCTCCCCCAATCATGTTCCCATCCGGAGAGTAGGCGCATGCATTAACCCGTGTACGAGCGCCTCGCTCCTTTGATTTTACCACAATGACTGACTTTTGCTTTCGCCGATCTTCGACATCCCATATACTGCGAATTCGTGAGTTAATGAAGCGCAGCAGCGGAAGCTATAATTACCGGATGGTGGAGTCCGCAGAGCTGGTAATGAATAATTGCGAGTCCTTCGGATGCCACATGCAGCTCGATAACTCGCCAACGTGTCCCCTAGAGCCGAATAGGTCAGTTACGGTGCATGAAATGAAGATGAAATGTGTGACTCACGACGTGTGACGCATATCTCTTATATATGGATCACCCTTGATATATGTGGCCCTGCCAGTCAGGTGAGCATGCTCTAGAGAGCAGTAATAAATGAGAACGTACGTTTCTTCGCCGTCACGGTCAAAGAGCTTGGCCTGCGAAGTACCTGAGATGACTAGGAACCGCTGGCCATCATTAGAGTACTTCAAGTCATGAATCTGCAAACGGGTCAGTTTGAGTGAGATCGCACTGGGAGAGTACGCACGTAGTATGTCCCAGCAGGCTCCCAGCTCTTGAATGGCTTACACCGCGAATCCATGCCTCCAAAGTCCCACAGCTTCACGTCATAATCGTGGCTCCCGCTGAGCACGCGCGCGCCAGAGGGGTCAAGCGTGAGCGCCGACACGACCTTCGTGTGGTCTTTGAGTATAATCTCGTGTGTCGTCGGGAACTGCGGATGGTCTTCTTCAGCTTCATACTCCGGCTCGGATGGGTCGTACTCCGGCTCGGCGTCAAGTGCTAATTTTGTCGCAGGAGGGGGGAGGGGCGGCGCCTGGTCGTCAGGGTCGAACTCTGGCTCAGAGGTCTCTTCGGGTGGTGGGGGCTTTGCCGGTCCTTTGACTGGGGCATTGAGAAGCACTTCAGATGGTGGCGCAGGCGCAGGAGGTGGGCCCTTGATATCGATTAACGAGACTGCCTGGCGCGCAATAAAGCAGACTCACCTCACCCCTTTTATTCTTGTCGAATCTTGATGGGTCAAGCTTCGTCTTCTTCGCGGCCTTGCCAAAGCCGGTGATGCCCATAGCTGCCATCATGTCCATGTCGTCCATCGCGGCGAGAATGCTGAGGAGGTTGATGTGTTTGAGGCTGCAGACGAGCGGGACCGTCACTGTCAGATGACTAAGCCTGTGTCACGCCAGTCAAGTCTCGACAATTATTTCTCTCCTTTACACCGTCTGTCTGTGACTCCGTATCCTGGGTCTATCTCATCTTCCTTAATTTAAGGACTGCCCAAGAGTGTCTGTCTTGGTGACGATGCTATTTGACACGACAACAGCGCCTCAGCTCAAGCCGTGGTTGGTTCGGACGTTGGAACCAATGTCCGTCAAGTGCTATCCTATTTATGTTCTCAATGCTGACTGCTCTTATCTCCCACAGCTGCGATGCTGAGCCCGGAGCCCTGGCAGAGTATATTCTTGCTCTGCTGAAGCACAATGTCCCAGAGACAGAGATGCGGAAGGAGCTCACCGCGCAGCTAGACGAGTTTTTGGAAAAAGGTGTGTTTACTTCGTATTGGTCGTCCAACCACTAGATCACTAACCTTGCTTCGTTCAGAATGCTCTACATTCATAGATACACTATTTACCGTCCTCCGCACAAAATCCTACCTCCCCTACGCAACGGATTCTGCGCCCAAGGGGCCTCGTGCAGACTCCGGGATCCCAATACCGTTAGAATCTGGTGCTTCGCTCCCTGATAGCAGGGGCCAGAAACGAAGCATGGAATACGATGATCGGGACGGCCGACCCACGAAAGGACCTCGACTGAACGATGGCCCGGGGCAGTTCCCGCGTCTCCCCAATGGAATGAATCAGCAACCCTGGAACGGGAACGGGTTAGGGGGCATGATAGGCATGGGTGGGGGCATGGGTGGCGGAGGCATGGGTGCCCATATGAATGGTCGAAGACCACATGCGTACCAGCCACCGGACATGAGAAGGGGCCTGTGTCGTGATTACCACAGTAAGTTCCCTTATTCTACGACAATGTGTTTGCTCATTTTGCGCCCAGACAATGGCTTCTGTGCACGCGGCGAGACGTGCAAATACAGTCATGGCGAAGAGGCCGTCGTACCTGGCCAGTTCTTCCCCGGTCCGTCCATGCCTTATATGCAGGGAATGTTCCAAAACGGTGGGATGCCATACGGAGGAGGCCCTGGGATGGGAGGTGGTGGGGGCGCATATAACCCGAACGAATCTCAGCTGGATATGCGACCATCACATCCACCTCAAGGGGGCATGGGAATGGGGATGGGTCCGCCCGGAGGGATGATGGGTGGTCGAAATCGCCCACCAATGATGCATCGGGAGGGGCCCGCCCCACGGTCGGGAGAGCTGCCTGTCATACAGGATCTGACGCCTCAGGTGCCCAAAGACGAATCGCAGCCACAGCCTATCCCAACGAGTGACACCACCCCCACAAATGGTGCCTTTGCCATGCATATGGACGTCGATGACGCTATGAACGGCAATCCCGGTTTCCGGCCGATGCGAGGAGGCAGAGGGCGGGGCGCACCGCACGGCAACGGGCATGTTCAAGGGAACGCCCAGAACATGCGGCCGACGAAAGGCAGAGGCGACAAGACACTGGTAATAGAGAAGATACCAGAGGATAACCTGAGCCTGGACGCCGTCAACGGGTGGTTTAAGCGTTTCGGGACCGTCACCAACGTCGCTATCGATGCGCGCTCCGCGAAGGCATTAATCACCTTTGCTGAGCACGAGGAGGCACATGCGGCTTGGAAGAGTCAGGATGCGGTGTTCGGGAACCGATTTGTGAAGCTGTTCTGGCATCGGCCGATGGAGGGGCATGGGCAAGGCGGGCAGAAGGCACTTGCTGCCTCTGCGCCGCTCGTAGCGAAGGTCAACGCTCCGCCTCCACCACCACAACCGACAACAGCGCCTCCTCCAACACCAAAGCCCCCACGAAAGCCATCTGCGCCCAACGCTACTGTTGCATCCCTGGCGGCGAAGCAGAAGCTACTAGAGGAGCAAATTGCAGAGCAGAAGTCGCTGATGGAAGAACTCGGGAGCGCATCCGCAGACGAAAAGAAGACGATCATGGCACGCTTAAGGAAGCTTGGGGAAGAGATGAAGCCCGCGCCATCCCACGCGGCTACACCGGGCCCTACTGAGCCCAAAGATCGTGAGGCGAAAGAACGCGAGCGTCTCGACAAGGAGCTAGAAGGACATTCCTCAACTTCCCGGCCAGAGAGCAGCGCGGAGCCGAACACAGAAGATTTGAAAGCGAAACTAGCACGGTTGAAAGCCGAGGTATGCTTACGAATACCCAAGTCTGTCGCTAGATACTCACCATATTCTTATCAGGCTGCTAGCCTCGGTCTTCCAGAAGTATTGGCAGATGCGTCCGGATATAATGCACCATATCCTGGGTTTCGCGGGCGCGGACGCGGACGGGCTCGTGGTGGCTTCTATCGTGGTGCTGCACGGGGTGGGCCGCCACCTCGGGCGAGCATGAAACTGGACAACCGTCCGAAGAAGCTGCTTGTCAAGGGGGTAGCAGATGCGGGTGTTCAGGCAGTCCGAGACTGGTTTGAGGTACGGTATCAGTCACTTCGAGTAGCCAAAAGCCAACTGATAAGGTGTTGAATAGACGACAGGGCAGGTCGATTCCCTTGACGCTGCAGAGAACGGCGATCTGGTGGTTGCGTTCAAGACACGCGCAGCAGCGGAACAGGTTTGTCTTTTTTTGCAAAATAGTCTCACTTTACAACTACTAACGCGAAATCGACAGGGCCTGGCCAAAGGATTCAACATACCTCAAGTGGGGCCAGTTCAAATCACATGGGTCTCCGGACAATCTATCAAGAAAATCACGACGTCAACGCACACTGAACCACCAGGGATGGACACTGGAGCTGACGAAGACGCATCACCTGCCCAGTCCGTAGATAAGCCCTACGATGCGCCTCCCGTAGACGAGGAAGAGGAAGTCGCTGCGAGCGGCTGGGGCGGAGACGAGGATGAAGATGGCATGGGCATGCTATAAGTTATCAACATACACCTACATACGCTAATACTCTGCTGGCTGATTGGCTCATTTGTATTCTTCACCACCATGTTTGTAAAGATATATATAATATGCAGCCACCACCCGAGCAAGATGCTGGTGGTGGACATGCTGGGCACAAAAGTGTTTGATTCGTGACTGCATGTCGACAAATAAATGGAAAGCTCACTAGCGACATACACATAATCGTTGTATTTATTGGAATTATAAATTAAAGGTGTTGTATGGTTTAAATTAATGCACTCTCAGAAATTGCCCTGCGCGGATGAGATCAATAAGCGGCATTTCGTCAGTTGAAAGTTAGCCTGGAAGCAACGGGTAGGAATCACCTGCTACTTGAGTGTTGTCAATGGATAAGTCATCGAATACCGATCTGCCCCTAAGAAGATGCGAATAATCGGCTTCGTCGTCCGCAAAGGCATCAGCCTCCTTCGATTCCCTCATTGCACGCCTTGCACGCCCGCCATTTCGAGCATAAGGCGCGGATGACTTAGCCATTTTGCGATTGGCGCCCCTGTCATTTGTCGACGAGCCGTCGACACGATGTATGCGGCTGGCTTTCCGTCTCCAAAACTGGCCAGCAAGGGATTCGGGACGACTCTGCGATGCCATCATAATGACCTTTGGGATGGCGTCTACTTCTCGGTCAAATGCATGGACTACGAAAGGTCTGATCGGGGCCAGAGGTAGGGTTGAGGACGCATGAGAGGATTCAGAAGAGTCATCGATGCCGACAGCTGAAAGCACCTCGATGGCAAGCGGAGTGATTCGATCGTCATCCTGCAGTCCTGGAAGCTGAACATCTTCACTGATATGAAAGTTAGCAAGAGTGTCTTCGAGTGGCATGGATAGCAGAGGCCGCGAATGCCGGATCTACAACCCACTATCAACGAGACTTCAAGCTTAATTCGATGAACCATACCTGCGAAGACACAGATCTCAGCTACACAAAATATATTTAGTATCATATTAGGAAAACCTGATGGAACAATTTGGCACATACCACTCGAGTCGGGGTGGCTCCAACCAGTTTTGTTTGACGAGAGGCTACGAGGTCATCTTCAGACAGTAGCGGAATAGCACCAACAGGCTCGCGGATATTTTTCCGCAGCTTTGCACGCCCACGGCCTTCAATTTTTTCTTCGCTCAGAGTAAGACCCATTGCGAAGCTGTCAACAACGCGACGAAAAATCGATTTGAACGAGTGCTTCTTGTTTGAGTCAATCAAAGGCGATTGATCAGCAAGCTGAGTTGCATCGGTCTTTTGTTTGGTACGAGAAAGCATAGATGTCATCGAGCGACGGGCCCCCGAGTATGGCTTAAATCGCTGAGCTTTGATGACCGGCATGATGATGACTGGGTAAGACAAAGTGTGGTGCTCGAGTTGAGGGGCCGAAAATTGAGTATACAGATTTGATCGCAGCCAGACATTTTATAAGTCGAACACAACAGTCGGAACAGACAATGGGAGATGCAGATAACAGGAGTCAAAGCAAGATTATAGTCACGTGCACTCGCGTCAACAAAGGAACATGCATGGTTACTGTACGGTATACCCTGAGCACAATAGAGTAATGGAGTGAGTTGCATCAACCATAGAGGCGGTGTACCATGGAGACAACGAATTGCCCCGCATAATGGGGGGTCACCAGAGCAACGTGAATAGTCGAAGACTATTGAGATCTTCTGGCTTCGGACGACAATGGAGCTCAGAAGTTCGCGATCGACTCTGCCGATCATATATCGCTGGACGCGTATGCGATCTCAGCATCATCATCCACTACGAAGCTTCCAATGTCATACTCATCAGGCTCCTCATCTTCTCTCGGAGGTGAGCTAGACACCAGAGGCCTATCCTTCATGCCACCCGCAAATAGAGCTCCCCGTGCCACCGGCCGGTTAGAGAAGAAAGGAGCATTTGGAGCTTGCGACAAAAGGCTTTGGCGATATGCAAGTGTTTGGTTGTATGAGGGAGATGCTTGTGTGGCCGTTTCCTTGAGGAATTCTCGATCGAACTCTGTCTCCTCTTCCTCCTCACCACTCGAGCCCTCGCTAACTTCATCACCGGAATGCACAGCTTCCGCTACAATCCAGTGTCCAACCTGTGGCGGCGGTCTAATCCGCTTGGATTTGGGGGCTGGAGGGTGTGAATCGGGCGACGTTTCAGAGCGTTTTCTCCTTAAACGACGCTTGGGGAGCGCTGACAGCGATGGTGATTCAGGTTCAGCTACAACAGCTCGTTGTTTGGAGCGTCTGCCGGCTGGCCGAATAGCAAATGTCGGCTCTGGATAGCCGTGGTCAGAAACGGGTGTAGGATAAGGCATCGAGATACGACCGGGAAGATCTGGAGGCGGCATATCGACACTGCGCCCTTTGCCTTTATCCATTCGTTTGCTAGATTGGCCAGTTTGCGGTAGGCTACGAGGGCTGACAATTTCAACCGACTCGTCTGCCTGCAATTTTAGTTGTTGCTTCAGCGAGGCTTGGCATGGAGCAATATTAGATCCACCAAGCACTGCATTTGAAGGGGACGGAGATCCCCTACTGTGCACCGGCGATGACTTCACTAGCTCGAAAATGGGTTCCTCGTCGCCGTCTAGCAGCCACGCCATGCTATCTTCCTCGTACGCTCTTGGAGGAGATGCAGATGTGCCAGAAGAATGAGCCCCTTTCTTTTTCCTTTCTCTGCCCCCACTGCTGTAGACTGTAGGCACCTTGAGGGGAGATTCTGGGGAAAGGGCATATGGGAGAAGTCCTGGAGAGGAATTTATGCTAATGACATCGTCCTCCACCACGCGAACTTCCGGAGAAGACGTCCAATATTTCGGAGATGTCGGCCTAGTTAGAGGCGAAGCTTTTCGAAATGCTGGAGCGGCATCTAGTACCTCTGAATCTGTTATGTCTATTACAGAATCATTGTGCCAGCGTTCAGGGGACGGTGAAAGGATCTTCGGAGACTTGTGATGCCGTGACCTTGGTGGCGGGCTGCTCAGCTCCACTGGCTCTGCCGACCGACGCAGAAGACCGGTGACACCACGTTCGATGTCCATGTCGTCGGAATCATCGACACCCATCTGTTCAAACTGGCTGGAAGTGAGTTTGGTTTTCTTTGCTTTCGAGGGCTTCTTCTTCTTCTTGGACTCCGCTTGTGGTTCAGTTCCTT
>JACXVL010000256.1:38807-64485 GCA_014898675.1 Athelia sp. TMB | reverse complement strand
ATGTCCATGTCGTCGGAATCATCGACACCCATCTGTTCAAACTGGCTGGAAGTGAGTTTGGTTTTCTTTGCTTTCGAGGGCTTCTTCTTCTTCTTGGACTCCGCTTGTGGTTCAGTTCCTTTGACATCCATGGTCTTCGTCTTCCGCAAGTTCCCCGCAGCCTTTGACTTGGTCTTTGCCCCTGCAGCAGATGTGGATGCCGTGCGACGGGGTCCAAAGGGTCCCGCCTCAATCTCCAGATCTATTTCATCATCTTCGCCAGCCAGTAAGTCGAATTCCGGCTCCTTATTCTTCTTCTTCTTCTTTTTAGCAGAGGCTTTGAGATCAGATGCCTTGACGAATCCCGCAAATGCGCCATCAGGTATACTCTTGCCCATGTCCTCCAAATCGCGCTTTCTCTTCTTCGCTGCAGCAGTGGCGCCTGCTGACGGGCCACTCTTCTTACCCTCCTTCTCCTTATCGTCGCGTACATATTCCTGAATCTCCATCACCTTCTCTATGCACTGTGGCTTCATGTGAACAGGCAGTAGCCGCTCAACGTCGCCGTAAAGCTCGAGCTGGTCACCTCGGACTATGGACTTTTGAACTTCGCCATATGTGTCTTTGGCTTTGTCCCAGTTGGCCTCCTCTCGGATTTCTGAGAGAAGGACATGCACGTAACCAGTTCGCTTTCGCCCAGTTCTTCCTATGCGTTGCAGCTACACTGCTGCATCAGCTTCAAAGGCGGAGTTCACATTTAGCATCCACGAACCATGCGAATAGGAGCCTTCTGCGCATCGTAGCACACAATCAGGTCGACGTCACCGATGTCGAGGCCTTCCTCCCCAATGGATGTGCAGACCATCACGTTATATACGCCAGCCTTGAATTGGTTGATGACCTTTAATACTCGAACAGTGAGCATTCTTCTATAAAAATAACGACGCGCACATACTTCCTGTTGCTTCTTTTGCGTGTAACCCTTACCGCCCTGTTTATCAGTACTCTGTCCAATGAATGGCACTGCCTTCAACATTGGCTTCTCTTCGTTGAGCCACTGTACAACCTCCTCTACACACCCACGATTTGTTACGAATATCATCGCCCGTGTGTCCTCCGCTCTGGGTCGGTCGCCCGAGTCATCTGTTGTGACGAAGTGCTCCAGCATCAGCATCTTCAGTGCATCCATTTTGGGGTGAGGGCCGTATCCCCCCGGGCGCGTCTGCTGCTCATCGAGCTCCTTGAGAAGCGCGGTGAAAGTAACATCTCCTCGCAACTGCTTGCCCATCGCTTTTGCCGAGGCCGATTTGTTGGCTTCTTCGCCGGTACCGCTAGCGATGGCTTTCACAGCTTCGTGGCACATTCTCACACTTGCTTCAAACTGTTCACGAAGATGAGCAGGACGCACTTCTCCGCACTCCTGAGAGGAGTAGTCGGCCACGAACCAGATAACCCATAGTTCGCGCTAAGAACTGGAGCTTAGACAATGGCGCGTAGAACCCCTGCTGCTGCTTCCTGCCAGCTAGTTCCTTCATCTTCATCTGCGCCCGATAGGGATGCATCTTGACAACGTCGAGAGGTTCTATAATTCCTCTTGCCACTAAGGGCTTGAGTGTAGCCTGAGTAGATTTGGCACCTTAGAAATTAGAAACAGCGCGAGCGGGAAGTAACCTACTTCCATTATCTTCGCCAACAGATCTTTGATCTTGTTGACATCGTCATTCATAGCGATGATATGCTGCTTAATCTCCTAGACAACCGCACCCGTTAAGAGAAACCATCGATTTGGAGCAACAAACGCACCTTCTTGAAAATATACTGCCTTATATCCATGCTCTGCTCATCGCGGATCTCGATTCGACTGATGTGCAAATTGTTCACGATATTTTGCACCTTCTCCGGGTCACCGCCAGGTGTTGCACTTAATGCCAACACACGGAAGTGGGGATTGGTGGCCATTAGGAAGCGGATTACCTGAGAATAGGCATAGTCACCTGTCGCTCTGTGTGCTTCGTCTGTGCATGCGTGATGTCAGTGACCAAAATGTTACGATACGTGTGTATGCACGGACCGACAATGATTAGGACAATATCCATGGGGTCGCATGCCCCACTTTGAAGGTCGTTGACAAGGGTTTGGGGCGTCATGTAGAAAACCCTCTTCTCTTCCCACTACGATAATTACTCTGATAAGGGGGCATGCACCACGGCGAAGAATGTAGGCTCACCAATTTCATTCTCCGCGACCTCTGTATTTCACCAGTCAGTTCGGCAGCGTCTTGACCCGGGATGCCGCACGCTTTGTGGGAGGCTTCGATTTGCTGAGCCACCAGAGGTTTTGTAGGCGCTACGAAGATAACCTTGCCTTCAGGGAACCACTTATAATCTGGAGGTCAAATTAGCTGAGTGCACTGAGATGGAATATCGGCAAACGAACAGTTTAGCATGACTACGCCAGCAATGAATGTTTTGCCGAGTCCAGTGGGGAGCGCAACGAGCGTGTTCTCGAACAGGGAGTGCTTAACGATGTTGAACTGATAGTCGCGCTTGGGCTTGTTGAGTGGGTATATCCAGTGCTTAGCAGCGAGGAGATCGGGCTCCAGCTTCATTGCCGGCGGAGGTCCAAGTGAGACGAACGGGGCAGGAAATTGTTCAAAATCCCCTTCCTCGTCTTCATCCTCGTCTTCATCCTCGTCATCATCTCTGTTTCCCTTGGCTTTCCCTTTCCCTTTCACCTTCTTCTTCCAGCCTGACTTGGCAAACTCTGTCCGATCCCACGTCTTCGTTTTGGGTGCCTGCTGCCCAAACTGGCTCCGCTTGAAACTGGGCTGTTTCGCAATAGTCCGTGTGCTTGCAACCTTGCTTGAAGATGCATTTTGCTGCAACACATCTCCAAACAGGGTTGTCTGCACGGTTGCTTTGGACCCTGTACGGGAGACGGTACTTGAGCTGGCGACAGGCGCTGCTTTGCCATTGTATGCATCCTCAATAAAGTTATCAATTCTCTGAAGCTCAACATCGTCGATTGCAAAGCTATCGTCGAAGAAGTCGGATGTGTCCTCCCTGGCTAAAGGAGGTGCGCGTGTCGTCACAGGTTGTGCAATTGTCATGTGAGTCGGCTGAGTGTGAAATGCCTCGATAGCATCTATTTCATTGAGCAAAGAAGGATCAAAATCGTCGCCTTCAAAGTAACCATCAGAGCTCATCGCAGGTGGGGGAAAGGGGAAGACGGAAGTGTGAAGGAGAGACGCGACTACCAGTCGCGGTTCTGATTTCGTGTGTGTAAACACGTGATCCGCGCCTCTCTTGATTTGACTTGAAGTTGCTGCCAGTGACTCCCCCCCACACCGTTCAGTGGCCCCTTGTTCTCACTTTAGCTCATGCCAGTCAATGCGTGTTGCATGTACACTAAAATTAAAATGGAAGGTGCCCTCAAAAAGATATCTTGTACAGATTGTTTTCCCGCAGGGCAAATCAGTTATCACGCAGCACTACGAAGCATCCGTGAATGAATCTGCCAGCGCTCTCATATATAGTCCTCTCTGTTTGCTCTTCTTGTTCTCCGGAGGCCATGCGATGTATTCTGCGAACACTGGGAGCCCTGGGACTTTGACATTTTTCTTCAGACAACCGGCCGCTCACTTCCCTACCCTTTTGGCACCTTCGCCGAGAACATGCTCGTCACTCTCGGTAAGCTTGACACTACACATTAGTACACGCTTTCATACAGGCGAGTTTTCCAAATCTCTTTCAATCTCTTTATTCTATATATTTACTCGCTGCATTTGATTTTCAGTTGCATATACTGTGCCATATATATACGCTTGTGGGCGTACACCCTTGACACCTTGCTGTGTCGTGCGCCCCAACCGGACTACCGTCCCTGAACTCCTTGCCGTGGCAAATAGGCCGCTTTGTGAAGCTGTGTCGGCGAAGTGCTGTCGTTTGGGATTGGAGCATTCTGGGGAGATCTGCGCAGGACAAAATGGGTGGAAATGACGACTAGAACCTCCTCGGGCGGCCAGCTGTCCGCGCATTGTCGTTTCATGGCTGCATTGGGTTTCAATTACAGCTTTGTATACCAGAAGCATAGTGCCGCCCCCTGGCCCTCCCCCCGCCCCCTCCTCTGATTGGTGGAGACCACTCGATTCCATGTCTCGGATATCACTGCGGATGATAGTAAGGTACATGACCATGTCACATCCTAAGATATAAAGGGAGGGGGAGTAGTGTTTGTCGAAGGTCGCTCGCCACCACTTGGTTACTTTTCGCCACCTTCGACTATCAAGTATGTCAAACTACCAGGACGAGTCTCGAGCGGTCGACTTGGCGAACCTTTCCCCCCTCCTTGCACTCCTCCCCAAAGATGTTCTGGGTTTATTCTTGGTGAGTGTTAAAATAGAATGTCCAAAGATGTGATACCCATTCTCTTATAATAACAGGCATGCGTCAACACACCAGCCGCTGCACGTTCTGTGGCTCGATTCCACGAGCGCGCTTCTCGCGTTAGGAGCCTCCACTGCGACGAAAGCGATCTTGATGCACTACGGTCTCTGAACTTGCAGCTGCTCTCTCGCCCCCACCACACCACGCACATACTTCCCAATCTTCGTCGTCTTTACGTCTCATATGCCTCTCCTGGCTGCGGACAGCTACTTTCTCCGTGGATCCCCTCTGCACTCACAGCCGTCGACATCGCAATCACCGTGAACGAAGACGACAGCGCGGCAACTAGCATCCTCGCAGCACTCGAAGGGTGCACACAGAGCCTCACCTCATTCGTCTTCACCGTCCGCCATGCATCCACGCGCAGACATCCCATGCTTCGCCAGGAAATGTTGAATATCTTGCGAAGAATGAAGATGCTGCAAGTGGCGAGGATACCGCTTTACGTGCACCCTGGAGATCTTGTAGATGTATTGATGATGATGCCATATTTGCAGGAGCTCACGCTTCAGCTGTTGGACTCGCCCCTGGGTAACCTTTTGCACGAAGCATCTGGCCCTGCCTTATGGCCAACCTCGCCGGAGGATAATTTGGACCCTATGGAAGAGCTTCTCCATCTTGCGCCCTTATCAATTGTGCCATTCTCCCGAACGGCCACTCCCATTCCACACCCATTTCCCAAGTTACGCGTTCTCCACATCGAGGGCGCATTTACACAGATGGTCGATCTCTTTAAAGCCTCGCGCTTTCCGGTCTTGTACCTCAGCCTCAGAGTGCCAGTGGTGCAGAGTGCATGGGAGATGCTGGCCGTCACACAAGCCATTGCGGACAATTGCCCGCATCTTTTGTTTGCCAAGATCAACATCGAGCGGCGGGAGAACCTGCCTTGGATACACATATCCTCTCATTCCACGGCCCCCTGTGCTGTATTTGTTGCAGGGGCGATGTTTCGGACAGCAAATATGACTCCAGAGATGGAGAGTGCGATTACTGGCAGGAGGTAGCGACGATTCGAGCAAGAAGCGTGTGGCTGCTCTCAACAATCTTCCATATCTTATAACTATGTAGCTATCTAATATTTCCATAACATCCCCATATACTATAGTCGTCGTAATTATCTATATCTGTCATATCTCAGTGCCGGCATCCAAGTCCTTGGCTTACCCTGAACCCAATGATGTTTGGCATTTCCTGCAAGCACGTGATGCTATTTTACTTGCTGCGTTTAGCGCATGAAGCAACGACTTGTCGTTAACCACGACCATTTGTTCCGGCAATGTCTGCGCAATCGATAGCGCGATGGAACAGCATCCCTCTGGCCAATCCCAATGAATCCAACAACAATGTTACCACTCTGAAGGTACTCTCCTCGTACTCTGTGGACCCATAACACATACTTCCTCCTCTCTCGCTCCCTAGCGATCCCACCCAGAGCAAGCTCAAGATGACGAGGACGATGACATGTCGCTCATTTCCCGCTCACCCTCTCCGGACGCTATGGATGTGGACCCGGAGAACATCGCAAAGTACGATGAGTACTATGTACGAAGGGTGGCCCCAGAAGTAATCACGGTCGATACGAGAATCAAGCCCACAAACAAGGGTTTTGCTATGCTCGCGAAATTGGGCTGGTTGGAGGGACAACCCTTGGGTACGACGGGTGACGGTATGTACAGTCATCTTCGAGCGGGCGGTGGGGCTACGCTTACCAGGACCGCTTAGGTCGAGTGGACCCTATTCCCTTCCAGATCAAACGTGATTTGACTGGACTTGGGAAGACGACACAGGATGTCAAAATGATTGAGACAACGGTTTCCCAACGCCGTGGCCTTGACTCGGAGCGTCAGGTGAAGGAGACTGAGGATCAACGCCGGGCACGAGAGGTACGTATTCCAACTCCCTCTCTCACACCTCGCACCAATCTAATGAAACGCCTGCAGGAAATTGTCGCCCGTCGCCAGGCCCTCGAATCCGAGATATCCAGCACACTCGCTGCCTTCTACTGTGCCCTCTGCTCCAAGCAATTCAAAAACGTCGCGCAATACGACGAGCACACCAATTCCTACGCGCACCATCACAAGGCACGCATGAAGGACATGCAAACCAACGCTAAGGGTCTTGCGGGCCCGTCTGACGCTGATGAGCGCAAGGAAAAGGAGCGCAAGCGGGAGGAAAAGGAACTGCGGCGCGCAGCAAAGGCGGCGGGGGTGAAAATGGCAAAGCCAGCTGCGATTGCGCTTGTTCCTACCTTGGGGTCTGTCGAAGCAGAGTCGAAAGCAGCCGGCTTCAAGAAATCTGGATGGGCGACTGTGAGCGCAGTTGCGACGCCCCCTGTGCCTGCGGCTGCACCTGCGAGCCAAGGCGGTTGGGCATCAGCGAGCGCGTCGGGTGTACCACCCTCGGCTCCAGGTGGAAACGGATGGACAGCACCCGCTCCACCAGCCACAGAACCGCCTCCACCTCCTACACCTGCTCCTTCTAGTGCAGCACCAGCATTTCGAAACGCGGGGTGGACCTCACTCGATACTGGGAGCTCGCAGCCCACCCCTCAGATAGCGAGCACCTCGCCTCTGCCATCAATGCCTTCTCAAGGAGGTGGCTGGTCGGCTGCCGTCCCCCCATCAGCGCCGAGTTCGTTCCAGGCCGCGCCGCCTGAGCCTGAGCCTCCGCGTTCCGGGTGGCAACAGCAACCTCCACCGCCGCCGCAACGAGGATGGGCTGCTGTCCCTTCGGCGCATGCTCCCCCTCCACCCCCGCCGAGCTCCTTCCAACCCGCGCCGTCCGAGCCTGCTGCACCGGTTCGCTCTGGCTGGCAGCAGTTCAACTCTAAGAGCTCGAAGAGAAGATGACATGAACGTAATTCCTTGATGTATAGTTGTGCGCTGTAATGCTTGCTTGTCTTCGTCGCTTTGCAATTGTTTTCTATGTTCACACTTAGTCTCACTGAGTAAGCCCGGCAATCGATTAAAAGTGATTAATTGATATCATTCACACTGGTGCGCAACTGGGGAGATTGCGACAAGCAGTCTGGAAAGTCTACGCTAGCCGGGTGACAATGTACCCCAACAATTTGACACTTCACAGCAAGACATAAGATTGATCAGAAAGCAATCGGAATGGGCCAGCTGACCCTCTCGCTTGCGTGAAGCCAAGCGATTTCTGCCAAAAGCAAGAGCCCCAAACCCACGAGTATCGGCGATTCCTGTATTTCCGAAGCTTGGAACACGTCAGGGTTCCCGAGTCACCTGTATGGTCTTGTATGCGTTCCCCGAGCCAGAGGCCGTGGGAAGCGGCGCTGTCAGGGTTGAGGGTTAGATACGGCGCGCGTGGCGAGGACGATGGAAGGGATGGAAGGGCGACGTGGTCAAGGGTCGCTTGTTAGGTTGTTAGGCGATGATGAGTGATGCGAGGACGTGGCAGGAGGGGATTGGCTGGGGCTGATAGTCGAGGCGACGGCGGGCGGGACGGTGACAGGATCGGAGGGACCAAAGGCGACAAGGAGGACGGCCGAAGGTATTTGGTAAAGTGAGGTCGACGAGGCCAAATCGACTTGGTGTAGGCCCTGCCCATTGTGATTCGGGTGGGAATGGGATGCTAGAGTACGTTAAATATAGACAAATCATATTATGGAAGATGTTCCAAGGGGTAGCAGAATCGTTGAATGATATATCATCAAGCGATGAGCCATTTCTGCGAGGCATGTGCAAAGAAACTTACATGCTCATACAAATCGAGCGCAAGCTAAGCATAGCGTATGAGAGCATATCGAGCTAGAGAAGCCAGTGCGAAGACGTGGCGGTTCAGATTGCGACGCAAAGAAAGAAATGGCTGCGAAGGAGGGGAGAAAAAGCTGAAACGGTGCCTCTCTTGGGTGATTGAGGCTTTATACCAAGGACTTTCAAAAGGCTCCGAGCACAGAGCCATTTTCGCGTAGCGCCATTTTGCGATTGGCTGACGCATTGGTACAAAGACCCCGGCCCATTATTCTCTGGCTCCAACTACGCTGAAGGCTTCCTGAACACCACATACCGAAATTAGTCGATTCAGGCTTGCGGAACCTCGTCTTGATTCGCCTCCTCTCCAGCAGACGCCACAAGGTCAAGCTTGGGAAACGTAGGAATTTCAGCACTGTTACCCATCGTACCCACAGGCATTTCGGGATTTTCGCGTAACTCAGGAATCATGCGACATGCCTAAGATCGAATGCTTGCTCAATCTCGTGAAGTCTGATTACTTGATACTACAACATGCCTCCCAGAAGAACTAGTGTACTTTGTCGAGGAACCCTCCCACAATTTGTAGATACTTTTCTGGCTCTTCGTACGACACCATATGGCTCGAATGCTCAAAGTATGCCGCCTCTACATTCTTGATCCCTTTGACAAACGGCTTCGCAATCCCATGATCTTCATAGCGATCGTGCTTGCCACTTATCACCAGCGTGGGCACCGTGATGTTCGCCAGATCCTTCGTGACATCTAAGTCTTTCAACGAGCCCTGAGAGATGAATTCAGACGAGCCGCACCTGCTCTAAATCAGCTCAGAAATCCAATGGTTTTTCAAATGAGGATATCACTCACGTTACCGTCGCCACTGTCATATCCTCCATCATCAACGTTATGCAGGCAATCAGATCATCTGGGTTCTCCCTCAGCAGACACGCGCACGCCCCAAAGAACTCTTTCATCGCCGCTTCGTATGCTTCCGTTTCCCTGTTCCCACTCGCTTCCCCTGCCGCAATCGCAACCTGCGCCTCTGACGACAAAGTGCCGCGTATGCGGTTCGCTGCGACGATCCAGCTCGGGAAGTCCGGCGGCGCGTTCGCGATGACCAGTCTGCGCAGCCCAGTGGGCTGCGTGGACGCGTAGGCCGTGGCAAGCATGCCCCCAAAGGAGTGGCCAAGGAGATCATACTCGGTAATCTCGAGGTGCGCGACGAGATTGGAGAGCTCGGAGATCCAGAGGGACATCTGCCAGAATGATGGATCAGAGGCCTTCTCGGGGAGGTGGGTGGATTTGCCACAGCCCAGCTGGTCGTAGAAGATCACTGCGCGATCTGCCGAAGCCAGTTTTGAGTTAGCGAGAACGATATGGTGATTGCCACCTGGGCCACCGTGGAGGACAATCAGGGGACATTTCGTGGCCGTCTTGAGATTACCAAAAATCTTGTACCAGGTCGCGCAGGGCTTTGTGATTGAGGCGACAGGGAAGGAAGCTGTGCCCTCGGAAATTTCGAGAGCCATTGTTCAATAGCGACGATGGTGTGGACGGCGTACTGAAAGAAAGAAATCCAAGATGAATTTGTACTTATCATTGCAGTAATTGTAGCTCACTGAGTCAGACTGTCCCGGCACCGTGACCCAATCGCGTTCAAGTTCATCGTTCACGCGGTGCAATTGATGGGAGTTTCTCGAGAGCAATAAGTGGGCTCCAAATAGGCTCTAATGCAACGGCCATTGCATTTCGAATATAAAAGATATGTACGCGAGACCAGCAACGAGTACGTATATGTATGGAAACTGAGCCCAGTCAAGTACGAGAATCTATGTGATACAAAGTGGCTGTATAGATCATCACAGCCCTCCTTTGAAAATGCAAGTCCCGCCCCCGCCGAGGCCAGAACCGCTCTATGTTGTGATATGGGGATAATCTGTGGCGTCGAAGTTGAAGCTAAGCAAAATGAGTGTGGTGCCAGCGCGGCGTCCAGTGGCGGTGAGGCACCCTGCAGTGTCCGTGTCCGAGAGTCACTTGCGCAACTCAAACCACGGCGCTCAACACGCAAGACTGGGAGATATATCTGAGTAGAGTCTCTATCCCTGACTTGTCCGTACTGCGAGGGAAGGCCGACATGCGTCACTCCGGGGACGCTGGTGGCGATATAGCATGCGTGCTCGAGGCGTCCAGTGGCGGTGGGGCATCCTCACGTAGTATCCATGCCGAGCCGCTTGGGCAACTCAAAGCATGGCGCTCTGAATGGGAGGAGGGAGGGACGTCCGAGCCGAGACGAACGTCGCTGTCCCTGCCTCGCTTGAGCGTACTCGTGGGGGAAGGCCGCCATGCGTCACTCCGAGGAGCCCGAGGCGCGAGAGCGAAAAAAGCAATTGGAAAGCGTGTGGTGCCCTCTCTCATCTGCGGATAACGCGGATGAGCATTGAGCGCAGATAAGAAAGATGAATGCACATACCTCATCGAGACGGTGCACCGCTGACCACGAAAACAGGCACCCGCGGGCAAACAGTTCGGCTGCATGGGACAACATTTAAGTCTTGAGCAGTGGCAAAGGCTTGAGGACGCGAAGGGCCCTTCGCGCCCCAACCTGGTGGCGTCGCGTGCTAATAGCGATGCCGGGCAATGAACTGAGAGGGCGGTGTGTAGTCGCAGTCAAAGGGGTCGATGTCGAACTGCGGAGGGCATAAGCGACGTTCGGACACGGATGGAAAAGATCGCGGACACACCTCATCGTGGTGTAAACACCGCTGACTCGCTGAAGGCACGGATCCACGAAAGAACAGTTCGCACTGCATGGGACGGCGGGCGGGAGCAACCCGGAAGGTGTCGTCTTGAGCAGCAGTAGGGCGTTGGCGGCGGAGGGCGTAAATCTCCGTCGCTCGAGCAGGGGCGGCGCGAAGGGTGTGAGGCTTCGCGCCTGGCGAACTGGAACGTAGGGTGCGGTCGGAGTCGTTTCGAAAAATACAAAGCCTGCGAGTCGTATGTTAAATTGGATCAAAATCCAAGCATAAACAGTGGGCTTACAGTCGGTGTGGGGTCCACCGTCACAAGGTTCCCTGAACAGCAAGGATCTCCCGCGCGTCGTGTGCTGGCGATCGGTACTCTTGAAACCGTCGCGGGCACAGCGAATGCACGGATGGACCTCGATCACTGCAGCTGACAACCGGTAGCAGCGTCGATGGACTCGACCGGAGTCGCAGTCCGCTGCTCGCACATGAGCGTGCAGGCGTAGTGCTCGCGAGGTTGGGCTGGGGGCGATAACCTGTGGAATGCATAGTCAGGATAGATCAATCACGGAAAGGCGGGGGGCGAAACTGACAATTTGAAGTGCAAAGACAGGCCCGCCGAGGCCGACGACAGGCGCGGTGGGCGGTATATGGGATAGTTTGTGGCGGGTAGTGATGTGCGTCGGGAGTCCATCTACGAAGGAGGTGATCGCCGGCGGGCGTAGTACTCTTGAAACAGAGCCGGCGGGCGACTTCCTCGACCATCGACGAGACTGGCGACCAGGGGTGATGGGTTGACGAACGTAATGTACCAACGTCCTGGATTAATGCAAGTTAGTAATTTCGGCGGGGTATGTTCAAATGACGAGCGCACCGTCAACCCGTCGGGGTTAATCCAGTATAATATTGGAAGGCACCATGTTGACGTTGAAGCTGAGGCAGTGAATGAGAAGTGGGTGCGATGTGAGATGAGGGAATGAAGGATCTAATCGGTGCAGAATTGGCCGTCTTTATAGTCTGGACCGACGTGGCTGTGTGAATTCTTTGTTGATCACGGCGCGTCGAGGTCACGCAACCGTTCTCTGGCTCGAAGCAGCAAATATCCACGCGTTCTGACCACCAGAGCATGATACACGACTACCCAGAAGCTCGATTGGATATTTTGGTGGCAAAAGAGTCTCACAGAGGTGGGGGGGAACGAATATTCAACAAAAAATCAACAAAGAGGCGTGTGGCAAAGGCAAAGGCAACGATCCAGAACGACGTACGACCGACGTCACCAGTGCGATCCAATGCGATACCATCCAGAGGTGACATAAATATGAAATATCACTTGGCGATAACACACGGCGATCGAGGAATCATATCACCGGTGCTTGGCGCCGCGGCATGGGTATAGAAAAAGCCGTAAGACAAGTCACAAGAGGAGCGACGGATAGCAGAATATTGATCTCCAAATATGAATCGAGCCTCTCAAGCGCCAGAGACGAGCGGCGAAGCGATTCCTAACATCATCGGACATCCCTAGATCCACGGAACAGACCATGGCCAGCACATTGCGAGTGCTCCAAACAAACACGAGGACGATGAAGAAAGGCCCAGAAGGCCCAGAAATGCAGATTCCGATTCGGTTGAGGTCAAAAGGGTGACTTCTACCACACACCACTATTTGGACGGTGGGTACAGTAGGCAAGATTAAGAAGGGACCGAGTCTTCTAGGTGCGGCTGGATCTATGAGTAGCGATAATCCCCCTGCTTGGTTTCCGAGCATTTGCAACAGCTAACTTATACCCGAGTGGAAGTGAGCAAATCCTGCTGCTTCACTGGACCATCTAACAAGCTCCCTGTAGAATGTGTGGGGACTCCGACTTGGGGCTCCGACTTAGGAGAGGAGAAAAAACATCCAACTCGAGAGTAGAGCTCAAGCTGGGGATGGTTGTGGTTTATGATCAAGTTGACACAGGTACCGATGCGTAACGCGTCGGTGGCAATGACAAGGCGTCTATAGACTACAGTGGTCTTGCCTCTGTTCTCCAACTTGAAATTAATCCAGAAAATTATTGCGGACAAATTCCTGCGACTGGGCAATTTCTCTGCATTTATGTGACAGCAGCACCCACTTGCAGCAACAAATCTCCCCTCTTCTCTTTCTCCTTCCCATCCACCTCCATTCTCGCGGAATGGCTACCAAACTGCATCGCTTTCTTCTTCCTTCCACTTGCCTCCAAAAGCCCCACCTTTCTCGCTGCCAGCCTCAACAGGATTTTGTCTCCCACACCTAGCTCCAGGCGCGGGTCTACCTTCAGATGAACAGGCAGCCCCGCCAAGAAAGTGACTACGGAGAGGGAGAGGAAGGGGTGTCGTGTCTCTTTCCCATGTGAGGAGATGACACGGTCGTCCCTGCCTAGATTCCGTGAGGGTATTCTCTCTAGCTCAAGTTGCAGCTGTAATAGCGAGACGTAAGTCTGCTGCAACATTGATTATGACACCGAATGACAGACCTCGTCTATGAGTGCCTGCCAGCCGCCAGATGTATAGGCTGTCCGATGGCGGCCGTACCCGCCGAGCAGCTCGTCGGATCCCAAGCCGTTCAGGAGTACCCGCGCAGTGCTTGTATACGCCTCTGCTGGACCATCTGGACTGCTGCGCACGGTCCCAACACCTCGGGAAGCAAACCATAGTGCTATTGCTAGGCTCTAAAACCGAATCTATCTCAGCAGAGCTTCATTCGGAAATACTGAATCTGATACCCACAAGGTCCATGACAGTGTTGCTGGGCGCCATGGCGCGCTCAATCGTTACGCGTGCTATTTGCGATTCCTGCCAGAGTTTTGAATTAAGACTTGTTCTTTTCGGGTGTCGATGAATTGACTGACTTCATACGGCACGTTGACCTCCACCTGCATCCGATGTTCTTGTGAGCTCCGTGAATCGCTGGCTGCAAGTTAGTACTCACGAAATTCCATGTGCGCCCTGGACACAGCCGGCGAAGCTCCTCCACTTCTTGAAGCCCTGTCAGCCGGTCCGGGACGTTGAATGAGGGTGCCTGTGCTTGCACGATCGGGGGCTTTTTCTTCTTTTTCTTCGTTGCCGAAGGCGACTGCGCTTGCACCTTGCGTGGATTATCAAAGGCAACATTTAACAGATCGATGGGCTCCTCTATTGGGAGGTTTCTGGCATTAGAATTCTTAGCTTTGCCGTGGGAAGCCAAGTAGCAATGGCTTACTGGGAGGCAAAAAATGCCAAGATTGTACAATCTATGCCGCCACTGAATAGAACAGCCACTCTAGCCTGGCCATTCACACTTCTATGGACGGTAAGCCCGGCATGTCAGCCAGTGTTCTGAGAAGACTCACAGTTGATGAGGTACATTCTGCACCTGCAGCTTGACGCTTCTGTCGAGTTGATATATTAAACCATCTATGGCTTTGTGAAATGCGGCAGGAGCCTCATCAAGGCCCACAGGAATTTCAAGGGTATCCCGAGGCAGCTCGCGATTTACTGACGCTAACAGAGACTGGATGAGGTCGCACCGAAAATAAGCACAAAATTGAGTTTTTAGCTGATGAAAGAAGACTCCTTACAAAATTGAACTCCGAACTCGGTGGCCTCTCAATCCGAAAGATGCTCGATTCAAACTCGTATATTTGCTGTTGCGGTGGATGAGTTAGTACAAGATCGACGATATAGATAAATACATACGTCTTGAGAATTGGCCAAGCGATGAAGATCTATGCAGTAAAAATGGTTGGTCGGGACTTCCTCCATTATGCAACTGACGTTCGACCCGCTGGATACTGATGCTAAAATAAAATATGGCTCCAAGGCAGTTGGCTTATGCACAAGAAGCGACCTTCTACCAAGCGGATCGCGCCCATAGAAAAGTCGTTGAGATGCTTGCTGAGAAACAAATCACTGTCATCAGCCTGACAAATGGGATTAGCCATACATCTCACATGATAGTACACAAATGCATATCTGGAGTCGAGTTGAATTCAGACACAGAGAGAGGTCCACTATAACACGTACGGGCCTTCGATGGTACCAAATAATTCAGGCAGCCTTCTGACGTCGGACAGAGCTTCAATCGCTTCGATAAGCTTGATCCCGTCATTTTCATGTGGTAGAATCTATGCAGCATCGCGGTTTGATTGATAACAAGAAATTTATCTGTAGCCACTTACATTCAACCCTTCAAAAATCTAAATGATGTCAAGCTTATCACGGATGGGTTGCCATACTACTCACCTCTCCATTCCAGCAGAGCACATTGGACCCGACCTGGTGAGGCTGCACTACAGGCAAGTCCCCTCGCAGTCGCAGCTCAGAAGCATACAGATCCAAGCAGAGTCCGTTGGTACCGTTCAAAGCATGTGAATCCCTTGGCAAAGATTCAGACTGCACATGCACCTTGAAAACATTCTGCGCGTCTGGTCCTAAACATATCGCGTTTATATCAGATTGAGGGCATCGCGCGGAAATGTTCATACTACTACGCACCGCGAGCAGCGGTGGCTTCATACAGCCCAGCCAAAAGATCGGTGTAATTTTCTGTCACAGCTTCGTCTGGAAGGACCGCATCACCGCTGAAATAAGCGGAAACCACAATCCCGCACATGGTGGCTCGAAACAAGCAGATTGATTTCCTTTCTCGACATCCGAGTCGCCATCCGGGCCGCCCGGCTGCCGTGTTCCTTACCATCATCGGCGTATCTACTCATTCTAAGGCTTCCAAGATTGAATATTCAATCACAGGGTTCTCAGACATTTCCGTCCCTACCTGCTTATTGATGGCGCGGAGAGAGAGCGGGGTGGTGGAACAAATGGGGCGGAGGAGGGCGGGATTGAATGTTACCATCGCTCAACAAATCAGCTGCGCAATCCGCTGCGATCAACTACCCATATTGAGGTTTCTCAAATCTCTGTTCGGGAAAAACAGATGATACAACAAAAATTTCATTTCATGATCATATCATGCTTCGAATACAACTTCTTAGTAATATCGTACTCCTCCAAGAAATAATCTATGTGCCAAGCACCTATTCGTAGTGCCTGACAGATGTTATGGTGATACAGCATAATTGAGGTCGATGATTTAAGCAACGTAAGTCGAAGCAGAGACGTTCCCGCCACGGCCAGTCCAGTTGACGTCTGCGGGGAATCCAATGAGCTACGAAGATGAATGGAGTCACACAATACGCACGGATGTCTTGGCCAGTCTTGAACTTGTCGTTCTCCTTTCCGGGGAGGACCTTGAAGGTGTGCGCACCGAAGTAGTCACGCTACGATAGTTGCAGTGAGCGAGAAATGCATTGCACCGAAGCGAAGCGACGTACCTGGCCCTGGATCAAGTTAGCAGGGACGACTTCGCTCCTATACCCGTCGAAGAAGGCGAGGGCAGTGGAGAAAGCAGGTGTGGGGATACCCCAAAGCACGGCCTGCGCGATGACACGCCTCCATCCTGGCTGTGCTGTGTGGACGGCTAGAAGAATAACGCGTTGGTAGATATCTCGACATGGGTAATTCATACTTACCCTTGTTGAAGAAGTCGTCGAAGAGGAGGGACTCGAGAGCTTGATCCTTCTCGTAGGCGGAGGTGATGTCCTTCAAGAAGACGCTCTTGATGATGCATCCTCCACGCCACATACGCGCAATGCCGGCGTAGTTGAGGTTCCACTTGAGCTCCTTGGCGGTCTCCCTCATGAGCATGAATCCTTGTGTGTAGGACATGATCTTGGAGGCATAGAGAGCTTGCTCGAGGTCATCGATGAATTGCTTCTTGTCGCCACGGAAAGCTTCCTTCTGGGGACCGGCAAGGATCTTGGAAGCACGTACACGCTCTGCTTTGATGGAAGACAGGCAACGCGCGAAAACGGCTTCACCGATGAGGGTGACTGTGGATCTGCTTAGTAACAAGGCATTAATAACGCGTATCATTAGACTAACCGGGCATTCCAGCGTCGAGCGCAGCAATGGCAGTCCATTTTCCAGTACCCTTCTGGCCAGCCGAGTCGAGGATCTTAGTGACAACCGGTTCGCCATCATCATCGTTGAATTTGAGGATATCTGCGGTGATCTCAATCAAGAAAGAGTCGAGGACACCCTTGTTCCATGTCAAGAAGATGTCGGCAATTTCGGATTCGGAAAGACCGAGACCACGCTTGAGGATGTCATACGCCTCAGCGATCAACTGCATGTCACCGTACTCGATACCTGCTCGAACGATTAGCATATAGTTGGATTCTGAGCGTTCGAGACGAACCATTGTGAACCATCTTGACGTAGTGTCCTGAGCCAGTCTCGCCGACCCAGTCACAGCACGGCTCGCCATAAGCCTGAGCAGCGGTCTTCTGGAAGATATCCTTGATGGCGGGCCAAGCGGCGGTGGAACCACCGGGCATGAGGGAAGGACCATGACGGGCACCTTCCTCACCTCCAGAGACACCAGAGCCGACAAAGAGGAATCCCTTAGCCTCGAGCTCCTTTGTGCGGCGGATGGAATCCGGGTAGTGAGAGTTACCACCGTCAATGATGATGTCACCCTTCTCGAGATGTGGCTCGAGTTGGCTGATGAAGCTGTCGACGGCATCGCCGGCTTTGACAAGGAGGATGATCTTGCGCGGCGTTTTCAGCTTTTGGGTGAGTTCTTGGATAGAATGCGCGCCCTGGACGTTGGTTCCTGAACGAATGTTAGACCAAATGATTGCGATAGGGATATCACTCACCCTTGGCCTCGTTGGCAAGGAAGTCGTCGACCTTCGAAGTCGTCCGGTTGTAAGCGACGACATTGAAGCCTTTGTCATTCATGTTCAAGATCAAATTTTGGCCCTGGTGTGGGGTTTATCTCTGCCCCAAATTTAATCTAATCGGAAATTACGAACCATGACGGCAAGGCCAATCAGGCCGATATCTCCACTGCCAATAGAGGATTAGTGCACGGCATGACGGGCAGGTCGGATGGCACTTACGTGGGGGCCGACATTGTTGAAAGCGAGGTGGGATGGAAAGATGGTAGAGGTATGGGAAGAAGAGCAGGCTATGATCAAATCGCCCATCTTTGAAGTCCCTCGGGCGCATTCGGCGGATTGTCTCTGTCATCCCCTCGCATCCGCGGCTTTGATTTCCGAGGGCGTAACCCTGCGTAATCCAACTACCCAATCCCCAAGGAATAGCTATCGGTGCTGTCGCATACATTTATCGACGTGACCTGGGCCTTTTATACACTAACGATCACGCCGGGGAAATCACAAGAGAAACGCCTATACGCGTAGTATAGCATCGTCGGGTAGATCTGCAGCCGTGCACCATCCGACTGTGGGGGACCTGCTATTAAACCCCTGATACCAACAACTACTGACTTACATCTGGAATGCCTTCTACAAACGGTCCTATGGATAGTCCAAAGCCCATTCATCGCCATGTCAAAGGCGCAAGCCAGAGCACTGTGACAGGCTCAATCGTAATATTTGAAGGATGGCTTCTCAAAAAACGGAGGAAGAAGATGCAAGGTGAATCCCGAATATCAAGCGCACTTGGGGACCTCTTGAACATCATATTTGCCAGGCTTTGCTCGCAGGTACTTTACGCTGTACCAAACAGGCCTCCTGTCGTACTCGTTTGATCGAGGCAAGCCCACACGCGATCAGCTCGCGGTGCCGCATGCAGCTATCTCGACATCTCCGGGTCGCAAAGATATCCACATAGACTCGCAGAACGCGACGTTCCACTTGCGATGTCTAAGCACCGATGACTTTGACAAATGGATGGCAGGATTTCGCCAATTCATCACCACGGATAGCCGGAGGTCGTCCGTAGGATATTCGACCCCGAACGCGCGGATAACTCATTTGAGCAAATCTGCGGCTTTATTGGAGGAAATGGGGACCGTGCGTGTGCTCGGAGGTGTTCTTCTGTTTTCGCGTGCTCAACCTTGCTTTCCAGACCATTGCAGAGTTGGACACCGCAATTGCATCTTCTTGGCAATCTGAAGACGCGCATAAAAGCCGGGGCTCAGTCTCGAAAAAGGGCGAGAAAGAGGCGAAAAAAGCCGAAAAGGAGAAGCACAAAGACAAAGAGCACAAGGAGGGCAAAGCAGTACTGGGAATTTTTAAGCGCTGTATGCCCTCCCACTTCTCACGTCTTTACTTAGCTGAGCTTTATCGGCAGCGTCGTCGCACCACAACGATCCCAATGACGTTTCTCCCCCTGAATTGTCTCCTCAGCAGCGCGTGCACGCTGTCTTAGAGCTACTCAAGACACAGCATGCCACGATTCTGAACTCGTTGCAGACGATATCCTATATGGACCACAGCAACACTGGCTCTATGCGGGGCTCTTTGTCCGCCACGGCCGAAGTGCCAGAAGATGAAGATGGCCAATCCCTCCGCGCGAGTGATAGCCACGGAATCCCACGCTATACGCCATTCTCGAGAAGGTCTACCCATGCATCCATCAGTACCACTTTCAGTGATGGGACGGCGGACTGGTATGACGCACCCGAAGGGGGCGAGGAGTTTGAATTGGACTCTGGCGATGAGCATGAGCCCACTCCAATTGAAGAGAAGAGTGAGGAGCAATTAGGTCTGGGCTCGAACGTAGGCAGCAGGAGCAGCCTGGGTGGCTCCAGTGAAGAAGATCTTACACCTGCGCAGATAGAAGACATCGATCCAGCGCAAAAGGCCTTGCAAGTCTCTAGGCGAACGGAGTTGCCTTCTGGACCTGTTGGCGACGAAGGCAGCTTGTTTGCGGTGCTCAAGAAGAATGTCGGAAAGGTGTTTAGCTCTTTAACATTTATCAATCGTGTGCATATTCACATGTAATCTAGGACCTATCGGCCGTCGCGTTCCCGGTCTCATTCAACGAGCCCATCACATTGCTGCAGAACGCAGCAGAACAGCTCGAATATTACGACCTTCTCTCCAAGGCGGCCGAGACACAAGACCCAGTAGAAAGGATGGCATATGTTGCTGCTTTCGCCGTCTCGGGCTACGCAAGTACACGGCACAGATCAGGTCGAAAGAGCTTGTGAGTATGCTCGTTCTGCCTGGAAAGCCGCTGACGCTCATGGAACCAGCAACCCCATGCTCGCCGAAACTTTCGAGGATTCTCGCATGAAATTTATCGCTGAGAAGGTTCAGCACCATCCTTTTGTCATGGCATACCACGCGGAAGGGGAGGGCTGGGAACTATATGCGACCAGCTCGGGAAAGACCAAATTCTGGGGTGAGTGGTTGGTTCATATTCGTTCGGGATTCTACTAAAATTCTCGCAGGTAAAAGTCTGGAGATCATCCCCCTTGGTGCCACGCACTTGAAAATTGGCGAGGATCATTTCGAGTGGTGAGTAATTAGCGCAGCGACCCCAGCTCGTGTGGCGCTGAACGCGGAACAGGAACAAACCGTCTTCGTTCATGCGTAACCTGATGGTGGGCACTAAATATCTGGAACATACCGGCAGGATGACCATCGAAAACAAAACCACCAGCGCCCGTTCCGTGCTCGAGTTCAAAGAGAGCGGGTATTGGGGTTCCTCCAATCAAGTTGAGGGAACAATCTACTCGTCCTCTGGCAATGTCGAAACGAAACTCGAGGGCAAATGGGACGAGGTGATCGCCCAAAATCTCGACTCCTCGAATCTTCGGGTATTATGGCGTGTCGCGCCTTATCCCAGGCGCTGCCCCGAGGTCTATGGGTTCACGTCTTTCGGGATCACGCTTAATGAAGTCACACCTGACATCGAAGGAAAGCTCCCACCAACTGATTCGCGGTTCCGGCCTGATGTCAGAGCTCTGGAGGAAGGTGATGTTGACGAGGCGGAGGAGCAAAAGCAGCGGTTGGAAGATGCGCAGCGGGAAAGGAGGAAGAAGGGCAAGGACCGAGCGCCCGTTTGGTTCAAGCAGGTCGGAGAAGAGTGGGTATATAAAGGAGGTTATTGGGAAGCCAGAGCAAAGGATTGGAAAGACGCGACGGTTGAGGCCCTCTGGTGATATCTGGTGATACGAATATATTACAAGGACAAGGAGTTAAGATGGATAACGGTAATAATACAAGGCAGCCGGAAACAGAGCAAATTTGGACAACCATATACAAATACCCAATTGCAAAGAACACAACGCCTGGGCTTCCAAGTAAGCCTTAATTCGGGGTTTTTGGAACACACCACTTTTTGTGCCAGCCCTTCCATGCTGCCAAACAGTGTGCATCAGAGCAATAGTAGTCCTGCGCACATCGGCTGCAACGTTGCGTTACGTCTGGTTTTCCACACAGTGCACACCAATGGTTAGAGTCGCGGGCTTCCCAACGCTCCTTCACACGCTTTGCCACCGCCATGAACCACGCCTCGCGCTCTTCATCGTCTGCTGGGTTGATGCCATCCGATTGCTTGCGGAAATGGAGACCTTGAGCAATCTTTCCAGCGAACTTTTCCCAATAACTAGGGGAATCTAGAATGAAGAAATCGCCACTGCGACCACGACCAACTCCTCCAAATTGCATAGATGCCAGGTCTAGTATGACGGCTGGCTCAAGTTCATTTGGCCTACAAAACCCCCATACGGAGTGCTTCATATTGTCCGCTTCGCCTGTGTATCGAAATTGAGAGGGAACAGGTTTCCCATTGTGCGATCGCACGGACGCGTGTGGCATGACAATCGACAGCGTCGCCTGCTTCGGTTTATCGAGATAGTACTCCAGTATAACTCTGTTTGATATCTCCGTGATGAAATCGGTGCCGTTGGGGGCACGTACTCGCATGGTTTGACCTGATGGAAGCAGGTCTGCGAGGTTTTGGAAAATTGAAATTGAATCATAGCATCCATTGTGCCCCCGTACTTCCCAGAAGATAGTACTTAGCTCATCCTTGGTGAGCTTTGCTACTGACTGGGAACAGTCAGAGGAGACCATGTTGTCCGGAGTATCTCCAGGGCTATCTTTGGCGCGTGGCTTCTCTGTACGGAACAGAAACCCTCGCTTGGGGCGGTCAGCCGCCTGGAACCATTCTGGAGGATGTAGCAATGTGCTGAAACTGCCTGATGTGGTCATATCTCGCAGTTTGGTGTGGCGGAATCGATAGTCCCCATTAGGACCCGATGTTCGCTCATAGTTTATGAGCACAGCGATTGAGTGCAAGTCTAGGGGTGGACGGATGCTACCCATGAGAGTAAGAGATTGAGACCTTTGAGTGAGACACAGCGGCAGTATTTGTCATCCGCTAATGCCTAAATCAGACCTAGTCCGAAGACGCCGAGCATCGGAGCAGTCACCTGTCAAGAATGTTCACAACATTTGACCAAAATGACTACCCTGGCGCATGCCACTGTGTCAAGAGTCTTGAGGAACATCTATCTATATATCTTTCGGCCAGATCACATTGGGTCGGGGACTGTGCACTCTCTTTAACCTCATTCCTTGCAATCGAGTTCACTGCGATTGAATATGAAGCTGTTTCGCTCTTTTGTTTGCCTCGTCTCTCTAGCACCGTTCGTTTCTGCGCAAGGCATGTCACCAAAACAAGCAATCGACGCGTAAATGCTCAAATCTGATCAATTTTTTCCAGTCAACTCTCCGGAATGGGCTACTGCGTATAGCAAAGTACGCGCATAAGTGATGAGGTGTTCCTTCCTACTCACAACTTTCGCCTCAGGCAAAACTTCTCGTCGCCAAATTGACTTTATCCCAAAAAGTCGGCCTAGCCACCGGAGAGGGTTTCTTCACTGGTACGGACATCGAGCACACGCGTTGACTATTCTGACTTTCGATCACATTGTAGGAAATTGCAATGGGAATATTCCCGCCATCCCTAGTATCAACTTTCCTGGTCTGTGTTTGGAAGATAGTGCACTGGGTGTTCGTGATGTGGATCTCAACTCTGCATTTCCTGCGTAAGTTGCCTGCTTGCATCTGGATTATGCCTGCTGACCTTGGGTTCAGCGGAATCAACATCGCCGCGACGTATGTTCATCGAAGAAAACAATTTTCGTATCTGAACTCTGTTTTAGTTTCAACAGGACTCTTATGAATCAACGTGGTGTAGCCATGGGCGCGGAATTCAGAGGGAAAGGTGTCAACATCCAGTTAGGCCCCTTCATGTGAGCGTGACCGTGCTTGGCATTGTCTATCTTCACTGACGGAACTGCATATAGGAACATCATGAGAATCCCCGCATCCGGACGTGCTTGGGAAGGGTGCGTTTATATGATTGTGCAACTGAAATGCTTACGCTGAACTCTTTGTTTGTAGATGGGGTGGAGATCCTTATTTGTCCGGCGAAGGTGCCTATGAGACAATCACAGGAATCCAGTCTCAAGGTGTGCAAGCCACTGCAAAGCACTTCATCAACAAGTGAGCTCTCCAGCGCCCGCTACGCAAGCACGCGGTACTTAAGTTCTGATTAGCGAACAAGAGCACTCCCGCTCTAGCAGTTCCTCCAATGTTGATGATCGGTACGAATGCTAGATGTTTCTTTAACCACTTTGCTGACAATGTTTGACAACAGGACGGTAATGCTCATTTACGCGCTGCTTCAAGTTGTATACTCGAACTGACGTTGCATACAGCAACATGAAATCTATCTAGCACCAGTAAGCACAACATTTAACTCTTAAAGGAGTTAGCTAACCATGTTCGTAGTTCTTGCGCAGTGTCCAAGCTAATGTAGCCGCGGTCATGTGCAGCTACAGTGAGTTTCACGACATTCAAATGTATGCAGTTTACCAACGGGGCATTTTCAGATCAGAGTAGGTTATTCCTCCTGGTCAATTTCACAAGACTCATATTTTATCACAGTCAATGGGACATATGCCTGCGCCAACAACGGTACTCTCATGGGTCTTCTGAAAGGGGAACTCGGCTTCCAAGGATGTATGTGATGGATCTATGGATAAGACTTCAGTGAGCTAACCGCAACCTCTTAGACGTCATGTCAGACTGGTACGCCACCCACGATACAACCGACCCGAACGCAGGCTTGGACGTGCGTGTGGACGGCCTTGACTACATATTCGCGAAACATACTGAAGGAGTCTTTGAAGATGAGCATGCCCGGCGATATCCTACCTGGAATTGGAACGTAAGCTCAGATTGATTGAGTATGTGAGCATTCGTATAAACATTCTCGATTTACAGGTACTTTGGCGCGGCCCTGGAAGCGGCCGTTGTGCTCGGCTCTGTCAGCCAGGCTCGCATCAATGTGGGCTCTTCTCTGCTATACACTCCGGGTTTCGTCCCATCTGACCTACGTTGCGTGCAGGACATGGCGACACGCATCCTAGCAGCATGGTGAGGTTTTCGTGGGTGCTGGGGTTTCAAGTTGTAATTGTGAAACGCAGGTATCTTCTGGGTCAGGATCAAAATTATCCGCCTGTCAACTTCGATTCTAAAGACTCGACGAGCTCAATTAACCAGGTAATTGCCCAATATACTTTATATCACAACATATCTGAAGTTTGTTTCCATCCAGCATGTTAATGTACAAGGGAATCACGCATCGTCAGTCAAAACTCATTCAGTCAATGTCATCTTCTGATTTCTGTGGGTATCAGTCTTATCAGAGAAATTGGTGCGGCGTCCACTGTACTACTGAAGAACACCGCTGGGGCTCTGCCATTGAAGGCTCCGAAGTCTATTGCGGTTATAGGTAGGTTGGAGTGCTTGCACAGAGTGCGCGTCCTTACGTTATTCCAGGAAGCGATGCGGGCCCCAACCCGAGCGGAATAAACGGCTGTACAGATCGCTCTTGCAATCAGGGTATCCTTGCAATGGGATGGGGAAGCGGGTCAGTGATTTATTCCTTATCTAGATCACCCAGTGACAGGAGCTCTTACAGGACGTGCAATTACCCTTACTTGGTCGATGTAAGTCGAAGTCTCGCGAACCTCGCGAACCTACTGCAGAGTGTTGGTTGAACTATTTGCGCAGCCTTTGGATGCCATCACCAACCGTTCTGCAATCGACGGCACAACGATTGCGTCAACATTGAGCGATACCGACCTAGCCACTGCTGCTGCTACTGCCGCTGGTAAATCCGTGGCTTTCGTGTTCATCACTGCAGACAGTGGTGAATTTGGATACATCGTCGAAGGCAACGCAGCGGACCGAAACAACTTGGACGCATGGCATGGTGGTGTAGGGAAATTTCAAACATCTTGCAATTATTAATTGACCCAGCATACCCTTACAGGATGCTTTGGTGGAAGCTGTGGCAGCTGTAAACAACAACACCATTGTTGTCGTGCACACTGTTGGCCCAATAATTGTTGACGCTTGGATCCAAAACCCTAATGGTGAGTGTCGCGGTGCACCGTTTTGATCAATATCAATATCTCATATTTGTTTTCCTAGTTACTGCATTGGTAGGCGTGATGTTGACTTTGGTCAACTTATACTAACCATGACAACAGGTTTGGGCTGGTCTTCCCGGCCAAGAGGCTGGTGTGTAGGCTGGATTTTCTGTCGAAGTACGTACTGACATTCGCGCTTTTAGGCAACGCGCTCGTTGACGTGCTTTATGGAGCATATAACCCGAGGTTTGTGCCACTTCGCCTTTCATTCGGCCACACTGTAGTGACAATGTTCTAGTGCTCGGCTTCCTTACACCATTGCCAAGAGCGAGTCCGACTACCCCGCCACGATCAATACGGAATTCTCTCTGAGTACCGTGGAGATTCCATATAGTGAAGGGCTCAACGTCGACTATCGCCATTTTGACTCGGTATGTCATATATGTTACAGAACGTTTGCCCTACCCACTCATTGACACCTCAGGCAAACATTACCCCGCGCTACGAATTCGGCTTTGGGTTGTC